>JAYEAL010000656.1:0-96805 GCA_036419045.1 Scirpophaga incertulas | reverse complement strand
ATTTGTTGCAGGTTGCCGCTCCTAAATTTCAATTTAAATATACCTCAGAATTTTGCCAGTGAGATTTCTGTATGATTCTCCCACTATCGCGCCGGCGCCCAGATTTACGCGGATGCCAGGCTTAATCTAGGACCCACACTATTGTGACCATTACTTGGGTAATGTAGCTCCGTTCTCTAGTAAGTGACTCATTATGTATTGACTACATCCACCTGACAACGAAGACCTAAACGTCGGTGACAATTGTGTAATTGAACATTATTGTGTTTTGGAACATTTATGAAGCATTGTGAGTGTAATGTTAAAACTAGCTTAAATAGAACGGTAATTAAGGCTTAGGTAATGGAAAGGGCCCTTCTCCAACCTACTTAAATGTATAATTAACTAATGTTTGTAGTAAGAACACTTGAATATGGTTTGTGGTAACTCAACTTGTTTAAGGTAGGATTATTTAAGAATTATTTAAGAATAATAGAATAAACATTGTAGTAGAATTTAAATATTGTTGTAAAAGATGAAAGTTGTTAAAACATAAACATTTAGAAGCATGTAAAGAGAACAATACACATAAGATGAAAGTTGTTAAAACATAAACATTTAGAAGCATGTAACAAGGACAATACAGAAATCTGCTGGTATTCCTTTGTTTAATTTCCAGTATTCCTAGTACTGGTGGCGCCCTTCAGAAGAAAGGAGTTCACCCGACCTCAGCGACAACTCCCCCAACTAGTGACACCCCAAGACCGAACGAACCCCGAGCTCTCCATCTAGCCGGAACTGCAAAAAGATCGCTTAGCCCGATCCATGCAGCACACGTCAAAGCCGATGGAAGTTTTGTTGTAAATATTCCTTTAAAACACTCTCCAGAAATATTAGGTGATCTATGATCAGGCTGCAGAGTAGGGTTTCAATCTTTAGAACGCAAATTTAAGCGAGATCCTAAATTCAAAGAAATATTCTGCCTTTATGCAGGAATATATTGATCTGGGGCATATGACTTTAAATAGTGAGACTTCAAACTCAGTAAAACATTCATATTTCCTTGCCACACCACGGAATCATTAGAGATTCGAGTTTAACTACCAAGTTAAGAGTAGTTTTTGATGCCTCAGCCCCTTACAACAACACAAATATCCTTCAACGATATTCAACGTGTAGGCCCAGTAGTACAGGATAGTTTACTAGACATTTTGATCAGGTTTCGACAACACAAGTTCATTGTCACCGCAGACTGTTGAAAAAATGTATCGTTGTGTAAAGGTAGCGCCAGAACAAAGATGTTTGCAACAAGTTTTATGGCGTTTTGAACATACACAAAGGTTAGATTCTTACAAACTTAAACACAGTAACATATGGAACTGCATCAGCTCCGTATCTTGCTACTCGTTGTCTTGTACAGTTAGGCAGGGAATGCACTAACAAAGTTGTAGGTGAAACAATAAATTCATGATATGTACATTGATGACTATATCACAGGGTTAGATAAGGAAAACGATCTTTTACAGTTGTGTTTATGTGTCATAAATGAGCTGAAAAAGGAGGTCAATTTAATTTGAGAAAATGGCGATCTAACAGTGAATACATCCTAACAAATATACAACATGATGAAAATGATAGTGATATGCACAAATTAGTTCATGATAATAATGCTAAAATCTTAGGTTTGTGTTGGTCGTCCAAATCAGATACACTCCATTTTACCACCCTGAAGGATCTTCCTAGTGATAAGTTGTGTAAGAGAACTGTACTATCTGTAATAGGGCAGATTTTTGATCCACTAGGACTCGTAAATCCTTGTATTTCTACCAGCAAAATTATTGCTGCAAGAACTATGGGCTACCAAAATAGCATGGGACGAACCTTTGCCCATTAAGTTTTTAGACAAATGGACACATTTTCTTACTTCTCTTTACAGCTTAACACCATTAGCATACCAAGACATGCCTTATGTGACACACCAGTACGCGTTGAAATTCACACATTTAGTGATGCTTCTCAACATGCTTACAGTGCATGTGTTTATTTACGCTGCATCAATGTAAATAATAAAATTATTATAAATTTAGTTTTTAGCAAAGAGTAAAGTAGTCCCATTATTAAGGGGATGACAACACCCAGATTGGAACTTTGTGGAGCTTTATTGGCCGTTCGTTTAGCTCAAACTGTAAAAAACGCATTACGAATGAAAATACACAGCTGGCGGTTTTGGTGCGACTCCACAGTAGTTCTAGGATGGATAAGAACTCCAAAATCAAACCTTAAATTGTTTGTTTTGTAATAGAATTAACGAAATTACTGATATAACTAGTGCTCAAGATTGGAGTTATGTGCCAACACACAAAAACCCAGCTGATATTGGGTCTCGAGGCAGTAATGCCACTCAATTACAGGGTTCGAATCTGTGGTGGAATGGTCCAGATTTTTTAACTCAACCTGAGACACAGTGGCCAATGCAACCTAATTATACAACTTTATTTGATTTACCTGAAACTAAAATCCAATGTACCTGGTGGTGCAGCATATTTTTGTAATAAAATCATTAAGCTAATAATTATACCTATTAGAAATTGCGCATAATATTCATTCATTTTAATTGCATTTTGGGGAGTATTGTATCTCAGTGCCACCTTGCGGCAGTGTTGAAAGATCATGATTGATCTCTCGAGATGGCGCTAGTCGTACCGTTTCGCTCATATACGGACGTGACAGTGCTGGCTGCCCCTGCACCGCTAGAACTTTATCATTCATCCGCTACCGCCTGCCGAAGAAAGAAGTGAAAGAAGACCGCATATTGTATTTTCATCTCCGCTCATATTTAACTATACTTATCCCGCACAATATATCCCTGTGACTACTTGAACTGTTTTTGTGAACTTGCCATAGTGATTGTGAAGATAGGGTCGACCCTGTGAATTTCTAAGGTGATCTGCTGCGTACGTGTGTGGTGGTAGAAATCCAAGAAAAAACACCGGCTGCACTTGGTGAGTACGCTGAGTGCCCGACCTCTTTTTGCCTTTACAGTGGTGTCTATTATGTGCGCTTCTCATAGGTCTAATTAACCCAGAGAAAAACAAAACCAAAAATAGATTGAGTAGTTACAGCTCCACTGGTGATAGCTATTTACACGCTTCATCACCACTAAGTTCAACATTTACTCTTAAGTATCATAAGTCCTTAGCATTATATCCATATTTACTCTTAAGTATCAAAAGCCCAGTCCCATGTTTGTATGTTCCATACCCCTCACGCCTCCACCCTCGCCATCCTAAATATAAGCCCCAATCCTGCCCTTCCTGCATCATTCCAGTTTCAACTCTCTTAGTATATAGTACTCTAAATCATAAGTCTCTAATTAAGTTATAATAAAAGTAATAATTATTTTAATAAAGACAATTTTTACTGCCATCGCGTAACAAGTTTGGCGCAGTCGGTAGGATCTGCGTAAAATCCGCTAAGACGAAGCTTAACGTACGGTACGCGCTTCAAACGTGACAGCATCTCCAGTACGGCAGCCGAAGGCTTTTGAACGCTTCGCCAAACTATGCAGCTCCTGATCATTACGTTATTGTGGTGAGTGGTCTAAATTGTTTGCTCAGATTCCTATTTCCTTTTTTGTGTTTTATATTTATCTCCTCATTCTAACTAACTCCAACGTTGTATACATATTCAAATAACTTTATTTTAAATGCCCTTAGATTTAAAGTACGTATTAAGTTATACCAATCCTTTAAAAATGTCTCTCGAAATTAATACCCTATTGAAACTTGTGCCGTGTTTCGACACTAATCAGCACGACCAAGTTTATAGATTTATTCGATCATGCGATTCAGCTTTCCAGTTATCTTCGGTTGAACAAAAACCAATTTTGTTAGTATACGCACTGAACAATATAACGGGAGTAGGTGCATCGGACGTGCACTGTAGAATATACAATTCGTGGGACTCTCTTAAGTCATATTTAATAGAAAAATTTTCCAATGTCAAAACATTTTCGCATCTTAATATTGAACTACAATCAATGTTTCAAAAACCAAATGAAACATTAATCGAATATTTCCACAGGGTTAATTTGTGCCATAGCAAAATCATTGAAAAATTAAACACAGAAATTGTAGATAATACATTAGTAGGAAGAATTACTACCACAGAAAAACCGCATTAAATGTTTTTTATTAACGGGTTAAAGTCGGACATTGGAACCATGCTGCGAACGAGAGGATTCAAAAACCTCTACGATGCAGGGCGGTTTGCTATACAGGAAGATAAAATAAGAACTATGAATATAGCGAGACACACTCTCTTTTAAATCTTCAGTAAATAGTAATTTACCATCCCGACATAATATCATAATTCCTAGGCCATCTTTTACTCGAGATTTACCTCGTCCAAACTACAATTCACAATTAACACAAAATTATAAAGTTTGTAATTATTGCAAAAATCTCGGACATGTGAATACTGAATGTCGTAAAAGGCAATACAACAATAGTTTCAAACAATCAATCATTTACACTCACACGGGCCCATCAAAGAGAGCAGTTCGACGGATCCAGCCCAGTATGCTCAGAGTTCAAAAGACTTGCAACTCTAAATAATGCAACTCCATGTTTAATAGATAATTTGAAAACGAACTCAATAATCAACAAACAAAATCCAATAGCTCGCAAACTTATTCAGTCTATCGGAGACAGTTTAGCGATGCCTCTACCCAAACCTATAATTATTACCACGATTCTAACTCCTTTACAAATTCATTACCAAATCATAATATTTCAAATTCCACTGTATCTAACTCGAATCAATGTACAAACTCCCTACTACCAGTAAATCACACTATTTCTAAGAAGCAGAAAAACTTCCTGCATTAACATTTTTTATACCATTAATATTCCAGCCCCATGCATTAGATATCTTGGATTCAGTGTCATTCATTGATATCAGCGATTTCATTGTTGTAGATATTCCAGCATTTTTTATTTTATCAATCTCCACTCCGTTTAACTCGTACTTAATATCTTGAAAGAAGTACAGTAGAGCATTGTTCGTGAATTCAACACTGGTAGCTACGTCTTTCGTATCCTTTTTTCGAACGATTATAGTTCCTTCTAAATACAGAGTGCTAGATGATGGTAATATGTATAGGTCTTGTTGGTTAATTGGTATGCGGATTTCATCGTTTCTATTGAAACTCGTTACGTAAGGTTTGTAAGAATGAAATTCAATTCTTTCTATTGTATTGTCATAAGTTGGAGAGGAAGAAATGTCTAAAATATTCATTTTAACAATCCCATTGCTCTGAGGAATGCTTTATTGTCTTTTGTTAAAATTATTTTCTTCTTAAAGTGAGGTCTTCTTAGGAACCTTGCTGGAGTAGAACTGATATTTTTAATTTGTTGATGCACATATTTATTATAGTCAATCATTTTTTCTTCTAAGGTGCAAGTTCAGCTGCACTTCTTCACCACGCAAATTTAGTAGTTGATTATGTATGTCTAGGAGTCTAATATGTATGCAACTTATATTATTTTGATTGATCGGAAAGTATATAGCGTTTTTAGGGATTTCTGTAGGTTGAGACAATATATGTTTATTAATCAAAGCATCATTATGCAACAAAGTATGATGTTTGTGTTGACATAATTTACATGTTGTAATTTGCCTGCAGAATTTAACGGAATGTCCCTTTATGTCAATTGTTTAAATTGAAGCAGAGATTATTGCTATTAACAAAATTTCTTCTTTGATCAACGGCTAATTGCTCAAATTCAGGACAGTAACAAACATAATGATTTTTCTTACAATATGTGCAATTACTCTTAGTGTTAGTCGTTTCAGTCTTATAAACTTTAAACATCTCTCTTATCTCTCTTGAATGTACCTGTTGTAGTTTTTTTGCACCATTTCTAAAGCTCTAAGCCTTCCTTCTAAATAATTAATTAATTTCTGATAGGATGGTAGTTCAACGGACGAGCCCAAAGATTGTTCCCAATGTTTATGGGTTTCTAAATCAAGTTTGGATACCATAATATGTACTAGAAATGGATCCCAATGTTTAGTGTCAATATCTAAGTTTTTCAAAGTGTGAATACATTCATTTGTGGAACATATCAATTCCTTTATAGCTCGAGAACACTCTGTAGACATCCTTTTTTGTGTCAGAAAGCGATTTAAGACTGCATTAACAATTACTCTTTTATTAGTGTAACGACTCACCAATGTATCCCACACAGCTTGATAGTTTGCGGCAGTAACATCAAAATGTCTAAAACTAATTGCTCCGCTTCACCTTTTAAGCTGGATCTTAAATAGTGATGTTTTTGAATATCTGTCAAACTTGATTCATTTTGTATAAGAGAAACAAATAAGTCTCTAAAGGACACCCAATCTTCATAGCTTCCTGAAAATGCTGGTAAATTTATTGAAGGCAATTTAGTCATTGTACTTGAAGATATATTATGTTTTTGTTGTTGTGCACTTGACATTGTTACACTATCATTGCGTGATATTTCTTCCTTCAATGAAGTTTTAAATTGTAAAAATACTTTTTGAATTTTACTATAGTCGGCTTTACACTTTTTCTTTGACTCTTTACTAATGTTTTCATCTCGAATATAATTTGTATATTCTTCATTGTATTTTTTCCAATAGTATTCTAGTAACTCGTTCCTTGTTTCTAAATACGGTAATTTGTACCTGTCTTTCGGTGTTTTCTTGAATTTAGCATATAATGTTTCTATTTGTTCAACTAATTCTAACAAAACTTCGTAATCCATTGTGAAGGTTCAAATCAAAATATCCGGCTCGAAGGACCAAATAATGTTTGTGGTGAAAAGAAAGGCACTCAAAATTCAAAACGTGACAAGACAATTTTATTCGAGAAAAACCAAGAGAAACTCCATCTTGAATCTAGCTGTCATTACAATTTTTTTTTTTTATATATGGATAAAGGAATTAATCCTAACACTCCATATTTCGGAGTCTCGCATTTCTTCGCCTATTTATTAAACTTTCCGACACTCTTGCGTGCTCCAAGAAATTCTCATAAAGCCCTAGATCTGCCATAATTTATTTATTTTGCTTAAATAGGTCACACAATAAACTTATCACACGCCTACAATTCATAAGAAGTAAGCCCACAGTATATTTTTATGATTCTGCTCATTGACATTTGAGCAATTCCTATTTTGTGTCCATTTTACGAACATTCATACAAAGCTGTCAAATGGCAGAATTGCAACAAATAAATTGCGTTCTAATCGTAAGATGAATCGTAGACATGTTGACCATTTTACGATTTCTAAAATGAATCACGTTATTAACATATTATGATTCTGCCGATACTGCCTTTTTAGGCCTTCTGATGCAGAGTTGATCACTCGCGATTTAATTGAGCAAGAATTTGATAATTGCATTTCTATTGCGCAAATCTATTTACAAACGCATAACCCCCCTAGTAAAGTACAAGATAGAAACATTTCTAACTGTTCTCACTCTAATGGTTGTCAATACAGTCATGACGATTGTGAGCCTTTAGGTTTTAAGTTGCCTTTCATAAAAATTCCAAATTTTGACGGAACATATTAATAGTTAGATGGTAGAAATGGTTAGAATTTAAGGAAATTTATTGTTCACTGATTCACGACAACCCTAAAATTAAGAACATTCACAAATTCCATTATCTTCACTCTTATTTAGAGGGAGAAGCTTCTCGCGTTGTCTCAATTTTAGAAGTTTAGTTGACAATTATAATGAAGCATGGTCCTTACTTTGCAATCGTTTTGACAACAAAAAACAACTAATAAATAACCATTTAAAAACTTTATTAAGTTAGAGTCAACAAAGGAGACTGACAAGTCCTTCGTTATGTCATTGACCATATCACAAAAAATCTACGTGCCCTTAGCACTCTAGGCCTCCCAACTAACAATGGGATGCTCTAATCATACATATTTTAATTGCAAAGTTGGACAACAGTACTGTATTTAAATGGGACATAGAAATTCTTTACCAGAAATATCTAGCTTAAATGATTTCTTTTCTTTCTTAAAAAAATCGTGTCGATGTCCTTGAGACTGTTAATCGTCCTAGACAAGTGAATAAAGAATAGATAACCTGTAAATAAATGTGGAAAAACAAAAGATATTGCATTTGCAAGATTTTTATACATAAATAAAAGAATATGAAAACTCGGACATATGAAGTTAACAAACAACAAATGTTGATGACGATACTATATACTTACCGCATCATGCAGTAATAAGAAACGATAAAGACACAACAAAATTGAGAGTTGTAATGGATGCTTAAGCAAAGGGTTCCAAAGGTCAATCTTTGAATGATACTTTGATGACTGGACCTGTAATTCAAAAGGATTTACGTATACTTATACTTAACTAGAGACAATACAAAATAGCCTTAGTTGGGGACATCACTAAAATGTATAGACGGAGCTTTGTTTTACAAAAATGGTCAAGTAATTCAGATTATGTTTTACAACTTATACAAGACAACAAGGAACCTTTTTAAATAAAATTTGATGAGTTTTAAAAATATTTGATTGACCACTTCGGTTAGTTAGCTCTAGTTATAATAAAGGCTAAGATGTTGATTCAAAAACTCTGGCTCTTTAATTTAGGATGGGATGAAGATATTCCAGCAGACCTCAAATGGGAATGGTTATTATTTAGACAGAAATTAGTTACTTTACAAACAATACAGATAGATAGATGGATTCATATTCACCCAGAGAATAATAGAGTAGAATTAGTTAGATTTGCAGATGCGTCCACTATGGCATATGCAGCTGTTGTGTATGTGAATGTGATACAGGATCATAAAGTGTATATCACACTGTTAAAAGGAAAACAACAGTGGCACCTATTAAACAAATTTCAGTGGCACAGTTGGAGTTATGTGCTGCAGTTTTGTTGGCAAAACTCTTGTCGGAGGAATCAAGAGTATTAAATATTCATAAAAATAATATCTATGCTTACATTGATTCAACTATAGTGTTAGCCTGGATTCTATTAGATGGTAAACCGAATCCCAAAAATACAGACCAGATTAGATAATGATAGATGGAACCACGTATCTTCGGACGAAAATCCTGCTGATATTGCATCGCGTGGCTGCAATCCCTGTAAATTCCCAAAATAATCAACTATAGTGGAATGGACCGCATTGGATGAAAGAAACTATAATCAAAATAAATAAAATAACAGTACCTGAAAGTAAATTAGAAGAAAGAAAAACAAATAAAGGTATTTTTAATAATATTGATGCTATTTTTACCAGATTTTCAAGCTTAACTAAAATGATTAGAGTACTTACCTATTGTAGAAGATTCCTGTGTAGAAAAGAAAATATTAATAAATTTTGTACTTACCTCACCTCAAATGAAAAAAAAGAAGGAGCAAATTATTATCATTAACACCATACTTAGGAGAAGATGGATTATTACATGTAGATTACAGCCAGCTAATATATGTCAAACCTATAAACATCCTATAATCATTCCCCCAAAAACAATTTTAGGAGAATTAATAATAAGAACGGTAATACTCAACATTAATCTAATAGTTGATTGTTTAGCTACTGGAGAGTAATTATTAAATGAGTTCGGTTCTTGAAACCCCTTGGTCACAAGTCGGGCTTTCTTTGTGCCATCCTGTTTTGTACGAAAGATCCATTTTGTATCTATGGCTTTACATTTGTAAGGTAGTGTTGCTTCCCATGTTTCTAATTTCTTCTGTGAATCTAACTCTTTTTTGATTGCTGTTTGCCATTCTTCGTGTTTTATGGCTTCATCAAAATCTTGACAATCCCCTGACAGTAAACAGTATGCTGCATAATTTAGGTCATAATCTTCTAGTTCCTTTGATTTACATCCTTGTCTTCCAGACTTAGTCTTATATTCTTCTGTTCCCTGTACATTTTCATTGTCTTTATTTCCATCTATATTCTCTTCATATCTCATATCTTCTTTTTTTGTTTCATTGCTTTCATTAATACCCGTAGGTTCCTCTGTTTCTTGCCCATTTTCAATATATCTGTATAATTCTTCTTTCTTTTCTGGTTCAACTTCACTATATTTGTATTGGGACTTATCAAATCTAATATCTCTCGCTATAGTAATTTGGTTCGTTTCTGGATTCCACACACGATAACCATTTGGTGAATATCCAATGAAAATCATTGTTATAGTTCTTTTTTCAAGTTTCTCTTGTTTGGGTAAAATTTGTACCCATACCTTAGATTTAAACACTCTTAGTCATTCTAAATCACGATTTCCAAACATCTTCTCTGCTGGACTTTTAAATCCAATAGCTGACGAGGGACATCTATTTAACTGATAAACAGAACAACACATCCATTATCACACTTTGGCTCTGTTGTGTTTCTCTTTACTTGACTAGAAGTGGAAGTAAAGCTGAGACCAAGCAACACTTATAGCCTCAAACATAGCACTTACCTACACTATACCAACTTTTACTTACTACCTAATTAACTAAAATATTTGCTCATCAAATTAAATTAGATTTTACAACAAGGCAATTCCAGTAAAAGTGTTATTGGTTTCTTGTTAACTGTAATAGCAGAGCAAATATTATCTATATCAGAAAGTTATCATTTAAAGATATTGTAAATTATTAACTAATTTCATTATAATTCTTGTGCACATCTCATTTGACTATTTTCTTTGCATCTCTGTACCTTTAGGTGTTGCTTTCTCTGAATTTCTTTTTCTATTTCTGTCCCAGTTAATAACTTCATATTTAACCTACATTAATATCTTGTTTATAATATATTAATACTTCAATTTCTGATTATTTGTAACTTTGAAAAAATCTTAGTGTATTTGTGCTTTTAGGCTACTGGAACATACTATATAAACATGCTGACCCGAAGAGCTGCATCTCTCAACACTGAAGTAAAATTAAAAGAAACCTTGCTGGAATTGAAAAGGTAAAGGAGTCTTATGACCAATTATTACAGGAAAGAGAGTGAAGTAGAAATAAGATTAATCATAGGAATAAACACCGAACTCAAAAGTGAGTTAGGGCTAGTACACGCTCAATACCAAGATGTACTTCATGAAAGGGACCAATTAAAACAAGTATTAGATAACCTTGTTCAATGCAACAACACCTATGAGAAGGCCTTGGATAAAATCGCTGAACTTGAATGTGAGCTTAGAGATGCTAATCGACAAATTTCGTATTACGAAAAGCTGAAAGAAACACAGGAAATGAACCATACACATAGTTTATTTGAAGAACTCGTTCAAACTCCTGATGGTAAAAACTTTGCATGCCACTCACAGATAGATCAAAATAAATATGTACTCAATGGACCTTCCAGTATGAAAAAATTGAAGAAATATATAAAAATTGGCAAGATCATTAAAAAACTGAACAGCTGATAAAGAAACAAAAATATTTTAAAATTAATTTAAAACTCAGAAAAGAGCGTGCTGACTTATTAGATACTATAGATATTTTTTACTATAGAATTAATTTATCAATCAAATTTTTTTTTGTGGGCCAACCATTTTCAATATAATCCTTAACCTTAATTAATATAGAATCTTCATTTGTTTTAGTTTTAATCAATTCTTTTTTTTTTTTGAAATAGGTAAATTGTCTAATACTAATTCTATTTGGCAAATTATCTCTTTATTTAATTGATCGTCAAACGCATCTAATTCACTATCGTTATTGGGTAAAAATGATCTACTTAAAAAATCTGAAATATACATTTTTTTGCCTGGCACCGTAAAACGGGGTGAATAGAAATGTAGGTGTGAATAGAAACAAAACCAAAACAGTATTTTAAACTTCAGTATGTACACTTTAGTACTCTAAAAACGGCTAAATATGTGTTTATTTTAAAATGGTAACATTTTTTTATTACCTGGCAACACCGGATTGCTCTGAAGTTAGTAGAAAGTGAAAAAAAAAAAGCGTTTTAATGCGTGTCATCAAGTTACGTTAGTAGGAGCTGTCTAAAAGTTTACAGATTTGAATTGGAAAAAGGTATTTCCGCCGAATAAAATTGGGAAGTGGTGTTGAAAAAGTCTTGAGGATAAATTATAACAAATAGTAATTGTCAAAAACACAGGACACGTAGGTACTAGCTTAGAATTTTAATAATTGTGTGAAGTTTCACTACCTACTAGGTAGGTACCTACTTTTATTATTAAATTCTTCTTCGCTATGTATAATATTATTAATACTTCGAGTTGGGTTTATTATTATTTATTATATTGTTAGTATTATATTATTTTATGATTTTAGTAAACAAAGCGCATATTTTTTGTTCCTGTTTAATCAATCCTTTTTCATTATGTAGGTAATTATTAGTTTTTGATACCTATCCATAAAGCGTAAGTAGGTAGGTACATTCAAATAGACGCGACTAAAGACTTTAATTTAATCGTATTAATTGAATAGACAGTAATAATGTCAATGTACTTTATATATTTGTTTTAGGTACTTAACAAAAATGCCTCGCGTATACAAACCGGATCCGAGAGGATCACGGTACAAAAAATACGACGAGGAGTTGCTTAAAGAAGCTATTCAAGAATATAGATCTTCTGGGAAATCCCTCAAAGTTATAGCAGACAAATATAATATTCATAAGTCCGTGCTTTATAGGCACAACACAAGAACCATGAAAAAACAAGGTGGACAAACAGTTTTGTGTGAGGAGACCGAAAATATAATAATAAAATATATAAACATTTGTGCTGAGTGGGGATATCCCATGGATTCAATAGACTTAAGATTTCTCGTAAAAAACTATTTAGATAAAAGTGGTCGAATAGTTAAAAAATTTAAAGAAAATCTGCCTGGTCCTGATTTTGTAAGAAACTTCCTCCAGCGACATAAAGACAAAATTTCACAAAGAAATTGTCAGAATATAAAAAAAAATAGGGCAGCGGTGTCCATGGAAGTAATTAAGGAATATTTCCGAGAATTGGAAGTTTCGTTAGCAGACATTGATCCATCAAACATAGTGAATTATGACGAGACTAATCTCACTGACGACCCGGGTCGTAAAAAAATTATAACAAAAAGAGGAACGAAATATCCAGAAAGGGTAATGAATCACTCAAAGGCCTCTACATCAATCATGATGTCTGCAACAGCTTCAGGTGAGTTGTTGCCACCTTACGTCGTGTATAAAGCACAAAACCTCTACGACACCTGGACAGAACACGGGCCACCAGGAACACGTTACAACCGTACGCAAAGCGGATGGTTTGACGCTACAACATTTGAAGACTGGATAAAAACAATGGTGTTACCTTATTTCAGAGGTAAAGAAGGTAAAAAAGTCCTCATTGGGGATAACCTTTTTCACACCTATCTCTCGATCTAATTAAACTTTGCTACGAAGAGAATATCTCATTCATTTTTTTGCCCGCAAATAGCACTCATGTAACACAGCCATTGGACGTGGCATTTTTTCGCCCAATGAAAATTGCTTGGCGAAATATTCTTGTCAAATGGAAAAAGACTGATGGCAGAACCCAATCATGTGTACCCAAAGGATGCTTTCCAAAGCTATTAAAAAAACTGATTGAGGACCTAAAGGATAATGCCAAAAATAATATTTTAGCAGGATTTAGAAAAACTGGTATATGGCCCATAGATCAAAATGAGGCTTTAAGCAGATTACCGCAGGAATCTAACATAGAACAAAATGAAGAGGCTGTTGAAAATCAGTGCTTGATATTCTTAAAGAGATGAGGTACGGAACAATAAACATAACAGAGCCAAAAAGAAAAAGAAAATTAGATGTCATACCGGGAAAAAGTGTAGGTTATGCTGAATCCGAAGATTATGTTGAAACTGAAATAGAAGAGACACAAATAATTGAAGAAATAGAAAATATAGCATCTATAAAGAAAAACAAAACTAATGGAAAAGGTAAAGGTGTGGGGAAAAAGGAAACAAAGAAAACCAAGAAAATAAAAATAAGGAAGAAAAAAACATAACCGTAACTTACAAAAAACAGAACCAAGTTACCAAAAAAGAAGAACCAAAAACAACATCAACATTGAATGATAAACTTGGATCAGCTTCAGATTCATTAAGTGCTGATTTAGAAAATATGCCTATAGTTTATGAAGATGTTTTATTCTATGGCGAAGAAATCACAACAAATGAAAATGAACTATTACAGAGCTCGCTCCCACCTGTTATAGTAGAAGATTCAGTGGAACAAGCCATATTACCTGATATAAAAAAAGAGAAATCCACAAGAAAAATTATTGGTAATGAGAAGCTGTTGAATAAACAAAAAATAACATTAAAAAACTGTAAATTAGTAGATAAAAATGAACCTTTAAAAGTATATAATATGAAAAATAATGACCCTCAAGACCCTCAACCAAGTACAAGCGGTTTAAAGTTGCAAAAAAATAGACGTAGACCGAGTTATTACAGAAATGATTCTGATATTCTCAGAGATTTAATGGACAAATTAGTTTAAGCAAATTTTTTATTTTAATTGCGTTCCTAATTAAAGACTGATTACAAATATATTAAATGTATTATTTTGGACCAGTTCCCATTCCTTTCTTCTTCATATTTTTTCATTCATAATATTATTTAATATATATAAATAACTTAAAAGTATTAAAACATAGGCAGTTAATAAATACAAACATAAATTGAAACACAAACCTAATAAAAAAAAATATTTCACTTTTGACAACCCTATCACTTTTTTCTATTGACACAATGTGCAGTCTAAATAGAAACACATAAGTATTTCGCATATTTTAAGCTATTCGCGGAAATTACGGTCAATATTGTTGTTTCAATAAATAATTCTTACATGGACTCACACCATGAATACATTTTTTACCAAGTAAGTGAGTATTAACAATAAGAAAATCAGTCCGAAACTCAAAACTTGTGTCTATTCACCCCGTTTTACACATATTTAACTGTGATGTCATAGCCCTGAACTTTAAGCATCATGCGTTGTAATCGTGCTGGGACTTTGTTTAAAGGTTTTCTAAACAGAATTTCTAAGGCAGAATGATCTGTCTCCACAATAGTTGGTTTCCCTAAGATATATTTATGAAATTCCATACAGCCGAATAGTATTGCAAACATTTCTTTCTCTACTTGGGCATAGCCCTTTTGGCAATCTGTTAATGCTTTAGATGCAAATGCGATGGGTTGACCTTCTTGTAGCAGACATGCACCTACACCCTCTGAGCTACAATCCACAGATACAATAACATCTTTATTACAGTCAAATATCTTTAATACAGGATTTGTTAAGATTTCTTTTAATTTATAAAATGAATTTTCCTGTGTAGTAGACCATTGAAAAATAATATCTTTTTTAAAAGTTCTCTAAATGGAGCAGTTATATTGGAGTAGTTATCAATTGTGATAATAAGTGGTGATCTATTATATGTAATACTCTGTGATTACTGTCCGTTACCTACATTAATCTATGATAATAGTTTTTACTTACTCTGTGATCTCTGTACTATGGACTTTGGCGAACGATATATATTTGTTAAAATACTAAAACTGATTATAAATAAAACACTGTATATCGACTAATAGTTTATTATTTATTGCTGAAACCATAACATGGTGACAGCGGTGAAAAAGAAACAGTAAGTGAAAGTTTATTTGAAGATGTTGAAAAGAGTTTTAGATAGAGCACGATACTACCTCTATGATCAAGAAATGTCATCGCCTTGGTGATGAACTTTGTTATTAGCTATTAGAGTAAAATGTGCATGTCATATAAG
Source organism: Scirpophaga incertulas (assembly GCA_036419045.1). Lineage (NCBI taxonomy): Eukaryota > Metazoa > Arthropoda > Insecta > Lepidoptera > Crambidae > Scirpophaga > Scirpophaga incertulas. The sequence goes on along the minus strand of JAYEAL010000656.1, from coordinate 81,015 downwards.
TTTAAATTTTATTTTACATATTAAAGGAATATATTTTATTTTCGGTATACAACGGTTTTTCTAATTCATATTATGGCCTCATCAAATGGTAGCAGAGCGTGGTTTCGATCCACCGACCTCTATTTTTATAGGAGTGAACTGTGAATCGTTTATTAAACTTAAAAAACTTGTCACAAACAGCTATAAAAATAGAGCCTAGGAGATCGCTGATGCGCTTAGCACAGAAGAAAGATCCAAATCTAAAGCTACAGGACCCAATAGAAACACCAGATCTAGCACTCCAGAAAATATAGAGAAAAAGGAAACCAAAGCAGACCAATAAAAGCGCATTAATAGGAGAAATGGCAACTTACAATTTTGATGAAAATGTTCTGACTGCCACGTTCAAAGGTAGTGAGTTCTTTGAAATGAGGCAGAATGATCTGTTCCTAACAGATGCGACCATAGTTGAAGGAATCCTTTGCCAGGGTAAGAAGATGAGACAGCAGATGAAGACAATACAACCTGGGCAAACTATGAGAATAGGATCTGCACTCAAGCAAAGTGAGACCTATCTACAGGTTAAAAAAGGTGGACCAAACATTACAATTGCGGATGATGAATATACATTGAACCGTCTGACAGGAATGTGTGCGGCATATGCTGCGACCCAAGGAACACCATTCTCTCCAAAATGTGCGATGGCTATCGCACTAGGCCTGGATATAGCTAGAGACCGGATTCTATACTATAGTGCTGCACCAGGAGCAGGCCAGTAAAATGTCATCAACGTATATACCGATAATAGCTCTTACTCCTCCTTTCGTATATGTGTATATACAAGGATCTGCTTTGGAAGCTTGAAAACCAATGCTCTTAAGTTCGGTATCTAGTTTGATGTACCACTGCCTCCCTGCCTGCTTCAGTCCATAAAGAGCTTTTTGAATCTCAACATTAATACAGATTCATTTAATATATGCAGTCCTGATTCAGGTCATATTTCTGTATCAAAACGCGAAATATTAAGCTTTGTCAGCAAATTTTATAACCCATTAGGCCTAGCTGGTCCAATAATAGTAGGGCCCAAATTAATAATGCAAAGGTTATGGTTATCAAAAATAGACTGGGATTCCCCTCCAGATGAGGAATTGACAAAAAACTGGCAAGATTTTTACAAAAGCTTAACGATTATGAAACATATACAAACCAGCGCTAAAATATACATCAAGCTTCGCACATGTGGTCCTTCGAGCCGGATCTGTAAAATTATCTTAAGTCTGTATAATATTTATTCATGGCAATACTGTCATCTCTCTCTTCCTGTCTTGCCTCGATTGTAACCACACGAGTTTTGCAGTGCTAATAAATCTAATTAATTACTGTACTCTGGAGTTTGACTTCCTCATCAAACCAGCGCTAAAATATACATCAAGCTTCGCACATGGTCCTTCGAGCCGGATGGTACATAGACGTTCTATTACAAAGATATGTGTATTGCCGATAGATTGTAATACTAATTAGTAAACGCATAAATGTTTATCAGCTAAATCAGAATGATTAGTTTTAAGTTTATAGTACATTAATTATTTCTTTTTCACTTTATTTTCTTTATTTAAAGAAAAATGTTACCTTTTCTTTTTTATAAACAACAATAAAATCAGCATGGTTTTGTTAACGCTTTCTAAGTATATAGTTTTGTTAATTATTTTGTATTGCAAAAGTTAAATATGTCACATAACAGAGAAGCGAAGAGAGATCTTTAGTTTAATATAAAATGAAAAAACAAAATGTTTATTAAACTTGATATTTATTTTTATATACAATGTCTTTTTATATAGGCCGGAGTATGTTGGAATCTCCAACATGCAACAGATACAAAAACTGTAAAATTATCTTAAGTCTGTATAATATTTATTCATGGCAATACTGTCATCTCTCTCTTCCTGTCTTGCCTCGATTGTAACCACACGAGTTTTGCAGTGCTAATAAATCTAATTAATTACTGTACTCTGGAGTTTGCCTTCCTTATCAAACCAGCGCTAAAATATACATCAAGCTTCGCACAATTACAGTAATCACAGAGTATTACATATAATAGATCACCACTTATTATCACATCAATGAATCGGGATAAGTAATTTGTCATACCTAAAAATCTCTCTAAATCCTATTTTTTTTATGGTTTTAATTTCAGAAATAGCTTTCACTTTTGCAAGGTCGGGTTTTATTCCAGAATTGCTAATAATCATACCTAAAAATTTTATTTCCTTTTGTGCAAACTGAGACTTTTCTTTAATAAATTTAAAATTAAACTTAGCAGCACTCTCAAAAACTTTTAGTAATCTCTCATTATGCAGTTTTTCACAATTTGCATTTTATTTTTTTATTTATTTAAATATAAAATATAATTCAAAAATACAATTTGATGTTTGCCATGCATTATAAACCATATTTGGTTTTTCTATACATGACAGATCCGAATCATTACATTATCAACCAATAATGCGCTATTTCTTAACATGAATATACATACACAGAAAGAAAACAAACCACTGCACAACATTGCGCTCGTCAGAACTCGCTCCGCGCGAACCGGTTAACGAAGTGAAATTATACGGGAGTGAATTCTGCCGTGCGACGCAGAAATCTTAACAGACAAAAAACAAAAATAATACCTACAAGTAATAAACATTAAAGAAACATTTTTTTTTTAACATACTATCATTATCATTTGTTTTATACATTACATAGTAGTAGTCTAGGTTTACATACACACACATATTACTATACCTATATACATACATATTAGATGTTTTCTATCAACTTAGATAGATAGAACGTTTTTAACTTATATTTAATGTTATTTTTATTGATTTCCGCTTTTAGACTAGCCGGAAGTTCGTTCATTAGTCTAGGAATCTGATATTTTAGCATTTGCTTTCCGTACTGATTGCTATATGCAGGCAAAATGAAATTGGGAGCTCGTCGTGATTGTTCTACTCTATGTTTACTTACATTCATATAGGACTCATTATAAAAGTTTTCAACAAGAAGTATATATTTTAACTGGTCGTGGATAGGTATAATTCTACAGTGATTAAAAATTTCATTGTTGTCTTTAAATTTTTCTTTTACTTTATCCGGTAAAATAGTTTTAATTATTCTAGATTGTAAATAGAAAATTTGATCGAGATGCGATTTAAATGTGCGGCCATAGGTACTTAGACCATAGAAAATAATAGATTCTCCCAAAGCTTTGTATAGATATAAAAGGGTAGAATAAGGAATCTGACGTTTAACAATTTTGAATTTCGCGAGAATAGCTCTCAGCTTATCACATACCATATAAATATGATCTACCCATTTAAAGCGGTGATCAATTAGAAGACCGAGATACCTATGTCTAGTTACTATATCTAAAGGTTTACATGTGCAATTTATGTTGTTATTGTGTAGGCAATTGTGATCATGCGCTATAATCTTAAGAGGGCTAGTTTTGCGATTATGACTAGAGCTTGCGTACATTAGTTTAGTTTTTTCTGCATTGATTACTAGCCCAGCATCATGAGACCATTTTGAGAGAGCACTAAAGTCTTCTTGTAAGTTTCTCAATGCTTTGTCAATATCCTTGTTTGTAGAAACAAGGCAAGTGTCGTCAGCAAACTGATACATGTCACAATTGGTAACAACATTGACCGCGTCATTGACATATGAAATAAAATGGAGCGGTCCAAGTACCGAGCCTTGGGCAGTACCATCCGTAACCGCAATTGTTTTACTAATACTGTCGCCAATTTTTGTAACATATGATCTATTGTTAAGATAATCTCCACACCATTTACTGAGAGGCCCACGTATGCCACAGTCGGCTAACTTTTCAATTAAGGTTTTGTGTTTTAAAGTGTCAAAGGCCTTACTGTAATCTATGAATACTATTAACACATGTTCTTTATTATTTAAATATTTATAAATATTATCTGTAAATATTGAAAGTAATTGCGTGGCGCTCTTTCCTTTTTGGAAACCAAATTGTCTATCAGTTATAATATTATTATTTTTATAAAATTTATGTATTTGTTTTGAAATTACTCTCTCCACAATTTTGTCTATTGTTGAGAGAATTGTGATGGGACGGTAATTATTATAGTCACTATAACTACCTTTCTTGTGTATTGGTCTAACTACACCAGTTTTGAGTTCAGTGGGATATTTACCCTGTTTAACTGATGTGTTTATAAAGTGAGCTATAACCTCAGCAACATCACCAGCAATCGTTTTTAAATCCTTTGCTCTGATACCATCTACTCCCGGTGCCTTGAGGTTATTTAATGATTTTATTTCATTAACTATCATTTTACTAGATATCGGCTGAAATTTACATGAAACGTTGGCGGATTTAGCATATAATGATTTATCTAAGAATCTGACATTACAATTAGGTACAGTATTTCTAACGCTGTTGGCAAAGTTGTCTGCAAAGTTATTAGCTATTTCTATAGAATTTGTGCAAGTGTTACTAAATGCATTGGTGATTACATCATCAACAATTGTTTTTACCCTACCAGTAATCTCATTGAGTATTTGCCACAATACCCTAGGATTTTTCCTTTGCTCGTATATTTGATTTCTAAGTGTTTTGTTTTTACTTTCAGATATTAATTTATTTGCATAATTTCTAGCGGAGTTATATTTTTGCTTTATGATCATGTTGGATGTATCTGATAGCCAATGCATAAATAATTTATCTCTGTATTGACACGCCTTTAAAATTTTTTTATTAAACCAGTTATTGTAGATTTTTTTCGTTTTGTTCATTTTTACTTCTATTTTTGATTCGTTGTAACATTTTTGAATATTATGCACTATTAACTCATATATTTTATTTGGTTCTAAAATTTCTTTCAAGGGATGCCAATTCAGAGACTTGAGTTTTATTTTCAGAGTATCATAATCATAACGAGTTTTTAAGCGAATATAATCCCGTGTGTTTTCACTATCGACCACAGCGAGAGCGATGATTCGGTGGTCAGCCAGTACAGTGCCAAGCGCCGCTGTGTACAGGTTTGGTGCGCGGGATCGCACATAAATGTGATCGATACATGATTTGCTTATCCTATTATTGGCTAGCTCAATGCGCGTGTAGTCTGTAATCCCACACACCAAGCCATTATCGTACAAAGCAGTGTTGTAAATATGTTTTATAGGACATTCTCTCTGCAAGTCAATATTAACATCACCCAGTAGATACACGTCAGTTTGTCTATTTATTTTTTTCAGAACTGAGTCCAGTTCTTTGACAAATAAGTGTTTACTTTTACTAGGTGGCCGATAGACGCAACACCAGGTCGTAGTGTAGTGACTAGTTTTTAGTGATCCTATTAAGCTCTCAAAGTGTTGTGTGTTATATGATTTTATATTGAATTTATGCTTGGACTTAACATACATTATGATGCCACCTCCTCTTTGATAATTTCTTAACCTAGTATACATATTATATCCTTTTATTTTAAATAAGTCACTGATAGAGTTGGTAATATTAACCTCTGTAAGCATAATAACATCAGGTGTTTTGGTAGAAGAATTGATACATTGCTCCAAAGCGGCAAAATTTTTTACGATTGACCGAATATTCAAATGAATACACAGAAATGAGATCTTTTTTGGTACGTTATCTAGAAAGACCCGAAGGTCAATACAATCTTTTATTTCGTGTATTTCGTCTAACGAAATATCCATCTTTATGCTTAGTATAGGTACTTGATTAAGATATATATACAATAAAATATCTATATATAGGAAAAAAAAAATAGAAATATGTAAAATATAATACGTATTAGGAAGGAAACGGCTTACGAACGAGCTGAAGTGTCTGACTGTGTCTTGAGTTTTTGAATATCGTTAGCAGATCTTATAATAAAGGTTCGCTGGTTTTCTCCTTCCTTTCGCACGCGTAGCACTCCTTTTTTTATCCATATGTATTTATATAGGTTACAAAGTTCTTGCTTAGTTTGGAATAAGAGCTGCTTATTGTAAGGAGTGAGGGCTTCACATATAAATATAGTTTTAGTTGGGTTAGAGGATTTTGTAGTTATATCGGAAACAGTAATTTTTGAAGATCTAGTCTTATATGCCGAGACCCAAGACACTTGCTGCTGTTCGCCTTTAAGCCTAATTTGTAAAGCACCCGTCCTACCATTTTTTTCAGGTAGTCTGTTCGCTTCTTTAATATCTGCAGTGTTTTGGTTTAGTTTTTTAGCAATGTCGCTTGCAATCTTCATGGGATTTTCATCACTAGTGAATGGAATATTATGAATCTCAACATATTTTCTTAAATCGTTCTGTTCTTTATCCTGCATACGTTGTTCCAAGGCCCCTACCCTCACTTCTAAATAATTATTTCGATTAGTTAATTCAGCATTCTTTTTTTGCAAGTCATTAATTGTTCCTTTTAAATCATCCACAGTTTTTATTAGCTCATCCATTTTATCAGAATTGTATTGGATAGATTGACAAATATCTTTCAGATCTTTCCTCAAACCTTTTTCTACCTCTTTGGATATGCTACTGCTCAACTTCTTTATATCCAATTGGACTGCCGGTGATTCGCTCAAGTCATCATCTTCATCCTCATCATCATTAGAAATAATATTAGAGCGACGTCTACTCAAGTTGTTCTGACAATCAGTGCAGGTCCAATCCAGGTTGTCAGATGCACGAAGTGCAGCTAGCTGTTTGTTCGATAGCCCAGTGCATTGATTGGTTTGGTGCACTAACTTTTCACATCTAGCACACTCCACGGCCGGCTTAGTTTTGGTTATATTTTTAGCACAATTATCACATTTAGTTGTCATGATAATAAGGTACGCGTAATTTAATTTAACCTAACAAATTCACCACTGTTGTGTTTTATACACCGTTTTAATACACATGCCAACATAAAATAATAAATATAAAATATTTCTGCAATTAATTTTGAATCGTCACGTCACACGTCTGAACCACACTATGGCTAGATGTCGAATAATGCTATGCATGTATGATCAAATCGTCGCAGTAAAATTCTACTCCATCTAAATCAATAAATGCTTCTTCCATGCGTTCTTGAAAAGCCTCAGTGGACACAGAAAGGCCAAATGGCAGCCTTTTGTATCTATAATTACCAAAAGGTGTTGAGAAAGTACATAAGTTTGAACTGTCAGAACTAAGTTTTACAGTCCAAAAACCACTATTACAATCTAGTTTTGTAAAAATATATTCACCAGAGAGTTTGTCCAAAATATCTTCCACTGTTGGGAGCTGTCTATGATGTCTTATGATAAATTTATTTAAATACCTGGGATCCATACATATCCTTATTTTGTTATTACTTTTTTTGTGATTACCACAGAGTTGACCCACTCCGCCGGCTCCTCAACCCTTTCAATAATGTCTTGGGCAATCATACGTTCAGTTGGGAATGAGGATGAGATCGCCACGACACCGGCAACATCACCTTTGCCTCCTGGAGCAGAAGAAATTAGTAAAAAATTAGCTGATGTCTGGGAAGACGTTATGAAAGAAGGTAAGACCCAGGAAACTACGTGTGACAGCTCAGAACCAATTCTTACAACATCTTATCAACCTGGTGAGGATATTTACAGCAATCAGTTAAATACATTTTCTTTGGAAGTGCCTTCAAGTTTTGAAAATTCACCTTTTTTTCACAATGACTTGGAAGATTCTCATGACAGATCTACTCCGATTAATTCAGAACTATCAGTACCTACTCCTATGCCGTCTCCTACCAATACCCATTCGATTTGTGATAACGTGTTCTGCCCTTATAGGTTTGACGATCTCTTAATCGTTTCTTCATCGTCAGCTAGCACTACAGCTGCTCTGCACACAACCGTTTGCACCGTGACTACTAAAACGACAAAAAAAACGTCCTAGGCGTCAAAAAGAATGGACAGCTATTAAACGAAAATGCCTTAAAACTTAGGTAAGAAATATGTTACTAAAGCAGGAAAATTCGTAGATGAAAAAACGATGGGGCCATCATGTAAGTGCCGTTATAAATGCGCTGAAAAAATATCTTACCAACAGCGCTTGGACTGCTTCACAAAATTTTGGCAACTGGGGGATCGAGCTATGCAGTGGAATTTTATTATAAAATATTCCGATAAAATGAAAAAAAGAAGTGCCTGAATCAAGATACTTCTAATAACGGGTGTTTTTTTTAGAGGTATAGAACTTTAAGTTGGCATTACTGTTCAAGATGGCGACCAATTTAACAGGTGACAAGTGATTTATTCTCAGTTTGGTTTGGCAATTCATCATGAATAGACTCACGCCTGAACAACGCTTGCAAATAGTTCAATTTTATTTCGAAAATAATGGTTCTGTGCGGAATACGTATCGCGCACTACGTCCATTTTATCCTCGACAAAATCGTCCATCAGAGCAGTTAATTCGATTAACCATGGAACGTTTTCGCACCACGTTTACTCTTATTGATAACTCGCATCCCCAGAGACGCCGTACGGTGCGTACAGAAGAAGCTATTGCTACTGTAGAGCGTAGCATTGCGGAAGACCCGAATGAGTCCATCCGCCATCGAGCACAGGAATTGGATCTGTGTCCATCCACTGTATGGAAGATTTTGCGGAAGGATCTTGGTATGCGTGCTTACAAAATCCAACTCGTGCAAGAATTGAAGCCAAACGATCATCAAGCAAGGCGTAGATTCGTCGAATGGGCTCAAAACGAGATTGCCGTTGTTCCCGATTTTCATAAGCGAATTTTCTTTAGCGATGAAGCGCACTTCTGGTTGAATGGTTACGTCAACAAACAAAACTGCCGCATTTGGAGTGAAGAAAATCCTCAAGTGTATGTCAAAACACCGTTACATCCAGAAAAACTGACTGTGTGGTGCGCTTTACGGGCTGGTGGAATCATTGGTCCGTACTTCTTCAAAAATGATGATGGCCAGAACGTTACAGTCAATGGTGATAGGTATAGAGCCATGATTACAAACTTTTTCATTCCTGAATTGAACAACCATGATGTCCAGGAGCTGTGGTTTCAACAAGACGGCGCAACATGTCACACAGCTCGTGCCACTATCGATTTATTGAAAGACACGTTTGGTGACCGCCTAATTTCACGTTTTGGACCTGTGAATTGGCCTCCAAGATCTTGTGATTTAACACCGCTAGACTACTTTCTGTGGGGCTATGTAAAGTCATTGGTCTATGCGGATAAGCCACAAACGCTTGACCATTTGGAAGACAACATTCGCCGTGTTATTGCCGATATACGGCCACAAATATTGGAAAAAGTCATCGAAAATTGGACGTCCAGATTGGACTACATCCGAGCCAGCCGTGGCGGTCATATGCCAGAAATTATATTTAAAATGTAATGCCACAAGATTATCTTTCTAATAAAAAAAAATTCTTGTCAATCGAATAATCCATCGTTGTTTTATTGCAATTTAAAGTTCTATACCTCTAAAAAAAACACCCTTTAATAGAAAATACACTTTTAAGTATTATCTACCGCTAATCACAGATTTCAGCCAATCTCACTGACAGAGGACTGAAGTATGCCAAACTATGTTTATTAATACTCTCGCCGTTTCAACTCGTATACTAAAAACAGCATGGAATAAATACGATGGAAGTGCCAGTGTAGAGGAAGACAGACGGGGTCGCCACGACAGTCATAAGATTATAATAAATGATGCAGTCTAGGAGGTAGACTCTGTACCAGGGTCGTCTGCATGGGTACCTCCGTCTTACCTATTTCCGCCGCCAAACAGCAGGGTTCGCTTTGCTGTGTTCCGGCGTGAAGGGTAAGATAGGCAGTGAAATTACTGGGTACTGTGACTTTACATCTTATGTCACAAGTTGGCAACGTACACTGTGGTTCTTATGAGGTTTGCAGATTTGCTGCGAATCTCGTGGGAACCACATGTACTATAGGCGACTGTTACCACTTACCATCAGGTGGGCAGCCTGCTTGTTTGTCAACTTTAGCAATAAAAAAAAAAAAAAAAAAAATGCAATGAAACAAAGTGTTTGTGATCATGTTCGGGCTTTTGACCCCATTGAATCACATTACTGTTATGTATTGGCCTTAGGCTTTTATTGTAGTATCTGTGGACATATGAATGATAGATAATCTATGGCTGTGACCGCCAAATACATGACAGTTCAGACTAAGTTATAAGTGTAGTTGATTAATAGAAAATACATATTGTGTAATGAATAAAGTAACTGATTGGATACTTGAGAAATAAAACTAAGTAACGCACACGCAGTTTTAATTATCCAAAATATAACATTGGCGACGAGGACTAAACCTTATCCTGTACTGTGACAAAACATATCAGAGAAAAATGATGATTGGGTCAATAGAACCGTATAAGCCACCAGCAGATTTTTCCACATATATGGAACGGATGCACCAGTTTTTTGTGGTGAATGATGTGAAGGAGGAAAAAAAAGTGTCATTATTTATCACACTAATTGGGGCAGACGCTTATGAAACATTAAAAAATTTAATGGCACCAGAAAGACCCTGTGAAGCAGAGTATTTAAAACTAGTTACCGTGTTACAAAACCATTATATTACAAAAAAGTCTATAATTGCAGAGCGATATAGATTCTACAAATGTAATCAAAGAGATGCGCAAACACTAAATGACTATGTTTTAGAACTGAAAATGAAGGCTAGTTCGTGTGATTTTGGTAATTTCTTAAATCAAGCACTAAGGGACAAATTTGTCTGTGGCATCAAAAATGAATCTGTAATCAAAAGGCTGTTAGTAGAAGATTCTATAACGTTTGAAAAAGCAATACAAATAGCAGTAAGCCATGAGAATGCAGAGCAGGGTGTTTTAAACATACAACCACAGACATTAAATACATCAATTAATAAATTGGAAAGGTTGGATTGGTTGGTTGGAGTGTGGGCGTTGTGGAGGTCAACCTAGATCAGATTTGTGTTTTAAAAAATCACTTAAATGTTTCGTATGCAAAAAATTTGGACACATTGCTGTCAAATGTAAATTCAATGAATCAAATCAAAGAAATGTATATAAAAAATTTCAAAATAAAAGTCGAGTTCACAATGTGGAATCTGACAATAATGATAACACAGAAGACAAGGATGTAGTTTTAGGAAGCATTATGAGTGTAGAAGAAGATCCAGTTTATATGGAATTGTGACTAGGAGCTGCAAAAATCAGAATGCAAGTGGACACTGGAGCCTGTAGGTCAGTGATACATATTAGAGACTTTAATTTACATTTTAAGCACTTATATAAGAACATGAAAGAATGTTCAGCAAAGTTAAAGACAGTGTCGGGTGATTATTTGCCTGTTTGTGGTAAAATCTTAATTCAGCTATGTTTAGATGTTTAGATCAGCTATGTTTAGAAAAGTACATTAGAACTAACTTTTTCATAAATGTTATTTTGACTGCGCCTTCGGTTCAAGTTTAGTTTAAAACGATGTCAAAAAATAGTGCGATACGGTAATGGAGCAAAAGTCATTCAGCCAGCGTCTCAACCTTCCACGAACGTTTGACCAAAGTTGGAACGCATCGAATGTGAAACGTTACATTAGTGCGATACGGAATGTGTCATTTGACAGTGTTTTTGTTGCGGTACGGTTTTGGTTTGGTTGATATTTATTAGTGCGATTGGACCTCTGGTCAGACCTGGTATTTAAACTTTCTCAAAAGACACCCAGAAATATCAGTTAGATCTGCAGAAGGCATCAACAAAACTTGCGCATGGGTGACTGAAGTGTCCATTCGACTGTGGTACCGCGATTTGAAAACATTTTTAGCGCAAGAGGGACACTTAGACGTACTTGAAGAACCGAAAAGAATATTTAATGGCGATGAAAGTGGCGAAAAGTTCCTGGGCCCAAAGGTAATCGCAATTTGTACCAAATTAAATCTGGCAATGAAAAAAATAACCTGACGTTACAAGTGACATTTAACGCTAGTGGTGATATGTGGTAGTTTTTCCATATATCAGACCACCTAAAAGTATAACCGACAGCATGCCTCAACAGTGGAGTCTCGGAAGAAGTGAATCAGGGTGGATTAATGGTGATTTATTCTTCAAATACATCACTAATGAATTCCATAATTGGGTTTTAAAAATAAAATCAAAAAGATCGGTTGGCCTCTCAACACCGCTCAAATCGTTCATTTCTCATACATTTCTTGTGAAAGTACTTCGCGCTCCGACATTTTTATATTTTTTTGTGTCTTTTAACCCTGAAAGGTCTATTTTAATAGCAGATTAAGAGGTAAGCTATATAATAAAGTAGTGTTTATTGATTTACGCGTATTAATATAAAAAAAAATATAATAGAATATCTTCGCTTACTTAAGCGGTGTTTACTAACTGCTTTTGCGGTATTTACTAACTACTTAAGTGGTTTGTCAAAATATATTTTATTTCTTTTAGTAAGCTCTATATTTGAAATCACTATGGATAAAAAAGAAAATATTGATTCCATGAGTGATCCTAGTTCGGGTGAAGAATTGTTATGTGCCCAATTACAGGAAGCTGGACTGATGTCAAAACTTACTCGTAAACGGCGAAAACAAAGTTGTAAAGAAGATAAAAAAAGAATTAAACTAGGCCAGTTGTATAGCTTTATTTTGAGCTCCGCATTTTTTTTTTTTGTTATTAATATATTTAATTCAATATATCCTATTTTTTTAGATTTGAATCAAAAAGATAACACTAGTTCTTCTGATACCAAAGCATGCAGTTCTCCTAATAAATATGAAATTATTGCAACACCAATAAATAAACAATACTTCGAGAAGTCCATGAAAAGTATTATAAGTAGCCAGGACAATATAAAAAAATATAGGTACTTGATCATAATATAAACTTGGATATTGAAAACATCGATATTAACAATCTACAAGTTATAGAAAAAATTGGTGATGACTTCTTTCATCTACAACAGGAACCAACCGAATTTCTGGTTGCCATCAAGTATTCTCAGCCTTCTGTATTGGATATTGCCAATAACATGGTAGAAAGTGAGAAAGTTCTGCAAAAACTAGAAAATGTTGTCCTTAATGTAAGTTCTATTTTAAATCACAGCGAAACTTTCCCTACTTCAAACCAAGATATCCTCGTATCTTCGGACACTCAAGACCCAATTTCTCATGATAATGAAAACAATACTCAATGTACAAATAACAATAATATAACTCAAAACAATATGGAGCAATCTAGTGCTTCTGCTACTCCATCGTGTTCTTCAAAAGTTTACTCAGTAATGTTCCTTATCATGGTGATTTGTTAAGTCATAAAAAACGTCAGAACAAGGCGACTAAAGATCCAAAGAAATATAAACGGAATGTTAATAAAGAATTACAGATGAGAGGTGAACATTATTTTGGATACAGAAGAGACAAAACAGCACAGGCTAATGCACATTCAAAGGGAAACAAGACGTATTTTGGCCTGCAAGATCCATGGGACCACGGTGCACTTCTGCATTTTGCATGAAATCGAAACTCAGATTCAGACATCAGACAGCAACGGCAATATTTGTTTGAAAATTTCTGGAAGAATATGAACTGGGAGCAGCGTAGATCATTTACTCCTTCTCACGTTAATAAAGTATCAAACAAATTATAAAAAATTCACATTGACTCGAAAGAACTGATAGTCGAACTTACGTTTTGACGATTAATAATGTGCGTTACCAAGTTTGTAAAAAAATGTTCTTGGCCACTCTTGGCATTAAAGATTGGTTTGTCAGGTATTGGTTGACAAAAACATGCTGTGCCATGCCTCCCGATTCGTCTACTTCAACCAGTAATCGCAGAAATCTAGAGAAAACTGAAGATAACAAATACGTTGAAATGTTTTAACTGGTCTTCCAAAGATGTCGTCGCATTACTGTCGTGCTAAAACATCACAAGAATATTTTGAAATAATTTTCTCCAACACGACACAGCTCTATCACAGATATAAAGAGAATTGTGAGTTAGAGGGCCGAGATTGCCTTAGCCGTAAATTATTTGACAAATTATTTTTGAAACTCAATCTGAGCCTATACCATCCGAAGAAAGACCAATGTGACGTTTGTTGCAGTTCTAGAACTGGAAACATTACGGATGAAAAATACACTGAACATGTTTAGAAGAAAGATCGAGGCGGGAAAGAAAAAGACACTGACAAAGGTATTGCACAGCCCGGAGCTTGTCACGTATTCACACAGGAGGTTGAGTCGGTAAAATTGGCCCCTTATCTTCAAGCTAGTGCAATTTATTATAAAACTAAATTATGCGTCCATAATTTTACATTATACAATTTAGCTACTAAGGAGCACAGGCATTAGAAACATTTTAATATATAAAATAAAAGGTTGTATTTCAGGCGAAATAGGAGCAATAATATATTAATTCAAGGTGAAGCTAATTATACTGTAAATATAGGAACTTACAGATCAGCCCTAAAGAGAAGCAAGTCATTTTTTGATGTTAGACCCCATCGAATAAATAAACTAAATGTGTTGATTAAAGAAGAAAAATTGCGGGATGTCGAAAATTTACTGACAAAACACTATGGCTCGGAATGGAGGAACAGAATTGATTTAAGCTATTATAAAGAAGTGATAATTGGATCGAGCGAAATTGAAACGACGGGAATGAAAGAAAATGAAGAAGAAATATGTGAAATCGCTGTTCCAGTCTCTCGACATGAGAATTTGAATTTTGATTTGAGAATATTTTCATTAAATACATAATTATCGACATGAGGCTGACATGATATGAGGATTTGAATATTTAATCAAAAACATTTTCATTAAATACATAAATAACGAAATATTTTTATTTTCTGTTAACTGTACTTATCAAATGACGTCACAATAGTAACGTGCAAAATTAACACTGTCCACCTATTTAGATGCAAAATTATCACTATCCATCACTGTGATGCAAACTCACCACTGTCTATAATATTTTAATCAAATTAAAACAAGATACTGTAACCAAATATACAAAATGCTCAGATTTAGATAAAAAAATGTACATCAATAAACCAAAGCTTTTTAGGTTAATAACTTAGAAAATTCATAGACTAATTAAAAATCACTGTTTTGATACACTATTATGTAATGGACAGCGGCGCTTTTGCTTTTGTACCCCTCATATGAGAAAAGGCAGAGTAAGAACAGTGAACCAAGTACACCAAAGTATGAAGTAAGAGATAAAAGTTTGCTACAAAATAATCAGGTAAGAAAGTCCAAATGTTACCGATGTGGATATATACATGGTTTTAAATGTCCTGCTTTTAATCAAAGATGTAAAAAGTGCAATAAGTTTGGGCACTATCGTAAAATGTGCAAAAATCGAGTGAATTGTGTTGAAAGTGACAGCAATGATGACAGATACCTTTGTTATAACGATTATTATAATTTTTCTTTAAATATATCTTAATAAACACATTCTTTATAAGTCATCTATTTTTAATACCTTTCCCTAACATTTCCACAAACAACACCGCCTAAATCTAATAAATATCAGTCAACACAGCTCAAGTCATAAATATAAAATAATTAGTCTTAATAATCATTTCTTAACTGCTAACTAGGGTAATTATTAAGTAATAACAGATAAATTCCACCGATTTTTTTAATAAACAGTTTTTTTCGTCCTGTAAAGTTGGTAAAAATGATTTATGCGGTGTTAAAAAGTGTTTATTTATGTTTAAGGGACGATATCTCACTCATACAAAATATCCACTTGATTTAAATATAAATAACGCATACGAACTATTATCTTTCGTTAACATTGTTTCATATTATATGAATGATAAAATTGTGTTTGTAATTAACACTCCATTAATAATTCAACAATAATATGATATTTATAAGTTAATTCCAGTACCAATATTAAACCAGAAAAATACTTATATTTTCATACTACCATCAGGGAAATACTTTGTCATCTCTCTAAATAAAATCCATCATAGTACTTTAGAAAATATTAATAATTGTAAGCACAGTTAATATGGCAGTTTGGCGAGCGGCGATCGACTACAAATTTTCGATAGTATTGTTCTCCTTGACGAGCTGATCACGAATATAAAAATTTTACAAAAAAGTTAACGACAAAAATCATCACTACTGCTGGCTCTGAAGTTTTGGGTGAAAAATGCTGGTTTACGGCAAAATTAGCTGAAACTCGGATTTGTTGTTCTACTTGTTAAATATGTAATTATAACAAAATAACTGTCCTGTATAAACAGGTGACGCTACTAGTCATAAGACTAGTAGCGTCATCTAATGTCATTTATAGTTAAACATATTAGACTGTATGGCTGATGATGATTGTATGTGTACTTATTGTGAATTAAGAAAAATCTCGTCTACTAATTACTTGACACATGTCCCGAAGCTGAAAGGTCGCGAAAATTATGACGACTGGTGCTTTGCGGCAGAACATGTGCTCATTCTAACTAGGAGGCATGCCAGACGCCATTAGCAAAAATGGCTACATCGGTTCAGAGAGCAGAGGATATGAAGGCAAAAGCAAAACTAGTATTAACAATCAAGGCTTCTTTATATGTCCATATCAAGCAATGTGCAACGACATATTAATTATGGAGAACCTTATGGAATATGTTCGATGATTCTGGATATTCACGTAGTAGGTATGGAGAATTAATAATAATATTAGAAATTCTAGTTTTTACCATATAAACTATGATCCATATTTGGTAAATGAGGTTGTAATATGAGTAAGTAACAAGACTCTGTTTATAAACACACGACACCTGATACCTACCTACTTAACCTGACGTCATCCTAGATTAGTTTTATAAGAATAATAATTAGTATATAAAGAGTTCAATATTTAAAATAATCGCAGTATGTAACCAGCCTCAAGTGTGTTTAATTCCTAAGTCCGTCCCGTTACCCTTTTTTTTACGTTCCCCCTGAAGAAAATGCATTAAGTTGCATACCCCGGCTGTGGCGGTTATGTGGTGCTCTCCTCCCCAGAAGGGGGAGGCATACCCACTAAAAACCTCAGAGATGGCCTTCCTCAGGCATGTAGGGAGCCCCGGGAACGCCAAACTACTTCCGGGAACCCCCAGCCTCCGCTCCCCCGCGATACAGGGGAGCCCTCCTCGGGGGAGGCTACAATACCTCCCTCAATCTCCACCAAAGACGACGCCCCCCGCCACGGAAGGGGCGTGGTCCCTCACGGGTCACCGTATCCGCGGGCGTGGTTTCCTCGCGCCCGCCGGCGACCCGCGACGGCGCCGTAGCTGTGCTACCGAGGCCGGCGCCGCCTCCTTCGAGCGGGATCGGCCATCTCCCGATCCCGCTCGGCGGCCTCCTTTTGGAGCATCACTGCTTCACAGAAGGAGGCCACAGCCCTCCAACCTCCCTCGTCCGCCAGCATTGCACTACGTGGCGACCCTGCCTGTTACCTGATCGAGAATTCGAGACTCACGAAGATAGCCAAGGTGAAACCGATTCCGATGACCGGCGCCAGCCATATTTGGAGGAAAATGAATTTAATTAAAGAATAAATACGCTATCGTGTAACACCTTTTTTTTTTTTTTTTTTTTGTTCCCCTGAGGAAAATGCATTAAATTGCATACCCCGGCTGTGGCGAGCCGGGGTTATGTGGGGCTCTCCTCCCCAGAAGGGGGAGGCCTACCCACTAAAAACCTCAGGGATGGCCTTCCTCAGGCATGTAGGGAGCCCCGGAACGCCAAACTACTTCCGGGAACCCCCAGCCTCCGCTCCCCCGCGATACAGGGGAGCCCTCCTCGGGGGAGGCTACAATACCTCCCTCAATCTCCACCAAAGACGACGCCCCCCGCCACGGAAGGGGCGTGGTCCCTCACGGGTCACCGTATCCGCGGGCGTGGTTTCCTCGCGCCCGCCGGCGACCCGCGACGGCGCCGTAGCTGTGCTACCGAGGCCGGCGCCGCCTCCTTCGAGCGGGATCGGCCATCTCCCGATCCCGCTCGGCGGCCTCCTTTTGGAGCATCACTGCTTCACAGAAGGAGGCCACAGCCCTCCAACCTCCCTCGTCCGCCAGCATTGCACTACGTGGCGACCCTGCCTGTTACCTGATCGAGAATTCGAGACTCACGAAGATAGCCAAGGTGAAACCGATTCCGATGACCGGCGCCAGCCATATTTGGAGGAAAATGAATTTAATTAAAGAATAAATACGCTATCGTGTAACACCTTTTTTTTTTTTTTTTTTTTTGTTCCCCTGAGGAAAATGCATTAAATTGCATACCCCGGCTGTGGCGAGCCGGGGTTATGTGGGGCTCTCCTCCCCAGAAGGGGGAGGCCTACCCACTAAAAACCTCAGGGATGGCCTTCCTCAGGCATGTAGGGAGCCCCCGGGCACACAAAGGCCACTTCCGGGAACCCCCAGCCTCCGCTCCCCTCTCTAGAGGGGAGCCCTCCTCGGGGGAAGCTACCACCTCCCCCGGTCCCCTCCACCGACGACGCCCCCCGGCCACGGAAGGGGCGTGGTCCATCCCGGGTCGCCGTAGCGGTCGCGACTTCCTCGCGCCCGCCGGCGACCCGCGGATCGTGTAACACCTAAAAATGGAGAAAGGTTATAGTACACTGGCGCCATCGTTAGTCGCACCAAGCCACAACGATATCTACACGCAAATAGGAACGACGAATACCATAAAACAAGATACGTCCATCGCCCAAGAAATGGCTAATATAAGTATATATTTCATCATTTTTATAGTGATTGTAGCACTCGGCATCGTCTTCGTGATCATATGGTATTGCCACCAAGTACTCAATAAGAAGATAGAGAAGAGCTCGCGCCACTCGACTTAGTGGAACAGCAAAGGCAATAGTATAAAAAAAAAAAATATAAATATCTGGCTCAAATAAATCAAACACTAGAAATGTTTTGCCAAGCTCATTAAACTCGCTGCCAAGGAATAAGAACAAACCAGAAGGAGAGAAGGAAGATAATAGAAGCGTTTTTAGAAGGAAGAAGAGGCCACTACCTCTTAGACCCGGAAAAAATTGACGCTCATTCTTTCATTTGTGTTTCAAGCGCTCTGGATGTTCAATTTCATGATAAAACAACCGGAGCGGCCCAGTTGACTTTATTATACGAAGGACAATTAGTGTGGATATGGAAGATAACGTGGAAACGTGACCCTGCGTACAGTGAGTGGTAGTGAAAGTGTAAGGAAGAAAACTGTAAGTAACTTAGACAATAGTTAATAATGATATGGCTGATGATTTAAAATCTCTGATTAATGGACTTAAAAAAATAAGGACTTATCTCATAAAGTTAGGACCTAGTAGACGTAAGGGTGAAATTTCAGTTAAAAAGGCAGATGAAAGTCATCAAATATATTCAAATTTTGTTACGATAATCAATGAAACAAGGAATCAAGTTAGGAAAATTAGATAAACACGAATACGAAATTATTAATGACTTGAGTGAGGCATTTGTGACATTATATACAGACGTTAAAAAGTTTTGAAAAGTAGTAAAAATGGAAGAATTTAATTTAAAAACAGCGCTAGGTTTATTAACAGTAATAACAGACGAAGAATTAGCAACACGTCAGTTAATTGATAATTTGGAAGCGGAACAGGATTGTAAAGTGAAATTAATTAACTTTGTTTTAAAAAGCTGATTGTCTCAAGCTGGAAAACTTAAATTAGAGACCAACTATACTACCTTAGAGGCATTAATACGGGATATGAGATGCAAATTACTTGCGCAAAAATCTGAAAATTGCAGCAATCACGACAAAATGATAAAAGTATCAATGACTTTAGACAAGAGTTGTCGCAATTATTTGTCAATCTAACGATTTCGCAGTCGCAAGGTGATGATAATAGCTACAAAGTGTTAAAACCTTTGAATGAAAAAATAGCAATAAAACGATTCGCCGATGGACTACGGAATTGTAGATAGAATACTAATATTGCATCTAGTAGGAGGAGTAATCAGTAAGAGGAGTTCTTCCAGGGAGTTTCGGAACCGATCCAGGTCCTCGTCCCTTATTGTGAAGTCGAGGCCTGGAGTGGGCTCCAGCGTAGCGGAGGAAGCGGCGATGCCGCGAACATCAAGCCCAGCGGAGACGACAGATGCCTCTGTGAGCAAAAGGCGGATGGAGGAATCCAGCTCATCGGAATCGGTAAGGTCGATGATGTCGTTTGCCGAGTTCGTTTGTGCTGGGGATGCGTCCGAGTCTGACGGCGCGTCTACGAAGCGGAGTCGCAAGATCCGAAGGAGAAAGAAGAGAGGATCTCCAGAATTACTCTCGAAGGAGTGCAGCAGCGAGTTCACCGCTAAGAATACCTCGCGGGACTCGCAGCTGGGTCGCGGCCGCGGTCGTGGCCGCCCACCGACTACTGGCCAGTATGTCGGTCTGGCGCAGCAAGAAGGAGCTGGCTGCGGCTGAACGGTTGGAGGAACAGGTGCGCTTCGATAAGGAAGTTGCGGAGGCGGAGAGAAAGGCGTATGAGACCCGGTCTCGCTACTATGAGTCCAAGGTCTCCGCCGGGATGGGCCCCACCGCAGAACCAACTGAGAAATCGGCACTGGAACTGGAGGAAGTGGTGAGGACTGACTGCCAAATAATTTTGGATGTAGCGAGAAAGTCCTCCCACCTGAGCGGGCCGTACGTCAAGGCCCTCAAGAATGCGGCAGCGTCCATCGGGGACTGCTTCAGGGAGGTCGCCCTGAAGCATATCCCCGATGACACGAGGAAGATGAAGGCGGAGAATGAGGCCCTCAGGCGGGAGCTGGAGCAGCTCCGCAAGGACGTCATCGAACTGACGTCCGAGCTGAGGGCCCTCAAGACGGCGGCACCACCTGCTGCGCCGTCCCCGGCGACGAGAACTTCTTATATATATGAATCCTGCTCCCCTTCAGTATACTATCACAAGTAGCGAAACGACGATGCCTACTAGTCAGAACCATACAAATCCTGCTCCTCTTCAGTATACTATCACAACTAACGACACGACAATGCCTACTAGTCTGAATCATACTGTAACTAAAAACCTAAATCGAGAAACCCCGATTCTTATATCGAGAAACCCAGATTCTTATATCGAGAAACCCCGATTCTTATATCAGAATATTGATAATATGTACTCTGAAGAGCCTACTGGAATACGTGATTTCATTTCGACAGATCCAATTTATATGGCGGATAATATCATTGCTCCAACCTCACCGGATAGAATTGTTACTGATGTTATTGGTATTGATGATGCAATGAGTTTAATCTTGCAAAAACTTGATTCTATGAAAGAAGATATCAATAAATTGTTTGATAATCAAAAGAAGATACTGTTTAACCTTACGGAAACTAACACACAATTTGAAGAATTCATAAAAGCAAATAGTAATCAAACAACACGTCATAATGAAAGTACACCTGCCATTAAACCTGTAAGTAACTTAAAGGAACTACAAAATTTAGAAAACATATTAGCTGTTTAGTACTCGGCCGTGCTAGTGTTAGGCAGAAACACTTTACCTAAATCGAAAACAACCACCACGGGAAGTACATATGACCGCGGTTCGCGGCTGTGTTAGGAGGCACGTGAGAGTTGCCTAGCAATACCTAACTCGTTAATGAGACCTACGTACTCACAGTCCAGCTTCTTCTCCTCTCCTTAGCACAAGTGGCGTACACAACAGGGGCCCCTGAACGTCACTGAGACGAGCCACTGACAATCCACCTTGTCGGACGTTGTTGGACTATCTTTGGAGTAGGCACAATACACACACAGGCTATATACTTATGATAAGCGAAACAAGGGTCCCTAATAGACTACCAAGACACAAAGAATATTAATAGGGACACCGCGTCAGTAAACACTGAACAATGTAATCACTCGGGTGCACAAAGCCGACTCCCCGGTAACTATACGGCGCACTAGCGGCCGCCCGAAATATGTCGCAATCGAGAGGTGCGTAATACCTAACATACCCCCGCCCCGGACCGTTATGAACGGTACGTTAACCTACGGGCAAACGGGAGAGCCCACTAACAGCTCTCTTCAAAACCGTACCTTGCACCAGGACCTCAGCAAAACGAGGAACTCCGTCAGTTCCAAAAGACAACTTAACAATACGTCCCCGTCGCCAACATAGGGATGGAAGATTAACATCTTTAACCAAGACGAGGTCACCAACCTTTGGTGGATCGGTTTTGTCTGTCCATTTAACGCGCTGTTGCAGTATGTGCAGATATTCTAATGACCAGCGTGCCCAGAAATTCTGGGACAACTGTTGCAACAACTGGTACCGTGACAAAAGATGTGATTTTGTTTCCTGCAACGGATATTCCGGCAGCGCGTTAAGAGGTTGTCCTATCAAAAAATGACCCGGGGTCAAGGCTTCCAGGTCGTTCGGGTCTGAAGACATCGGGCATAAGGGTCGCGAATTGAGGACGGCCTCAATTTTACAGAACACCGTGTCGAGTTCCTCAAACGTAAGGACGGTCTCTCCTATCACGCGACGCAAATGTGTCTTGGCCGTCTTTACACACGCTTCAAAGATCCCTCCCCAGTGTGGACAAGCTGGAGGACTAAACTTCCAGGTTATCCCACGATGGGATAGGGTGGTTCCAATGTCTGAATGATTATCAACTAAAAATTTACACACGTCATTAAGATAATTATTCGCACCCTTATAATTAGTTCCGCAATCCGAACGGATCAATGTCGGCAGTCCCCTACGAGAAACAAATCTGCTGAGAGTGGCAATAAACGCCTCAGTTGATAGTTCCGATACCACTTCTAAATGGACTGCTTTGGTAGACAGACACACGAATACACATAGGTAAGCTTTATAACACCTTGCATTTCTAAGCCTTGATGTCCTTACCATGAAAGGGCCAGCAAAATCCGTACCAACGCTGGAGAAAGGTCTACTTTCAGTGACGCGATCAGCAGGCAAATCTCCCATTTGGGGCTGCATGGTGGTGGCTCGAAGACGGTAACACGGTAAACATTTAAAGATTATATTTCGTATAGTTCGTCTAGCCGACAAGATCCAAAATTCACGTTGCAATGCGGCTAACAACAGATTACAGCCGGCGTGAGAATTTTTCAGATGACGATCTGTGACCAACAGACGCACAAAATTACCATCCTTTGGTAGCAACAAGGGATGACGAACTCCGTAAGATAAACTTGCGTTTCGAAGTCTTCCACCTACGCGTATGTGACCCTGATTATCTAGAAAAGGATTTAAACGCGATATGGCACCTTTGATTTTAATACATCCTCCGCGTAAAGTTTGTATCTCTGATTGGAAGTACTTATTCTGAACAACACGAACACAAAAAAAAAGAGATTCTTGAAGTTCATCTGCAGAGAGGACCACCGAAACACGCTTTTCGCGTGGGTTTCTGCAGTTATGTACAAATCGCCGAATCCATGCTGTCACGCCTAAAAGCTTATTTAGGGAACTGTACCGATTAATCAAAAATTCTGGGTCCTCTAGCGCCTTCATTTCTAACACCAGGGCTTTTACTTTAGGGACAACAGAAGTAACAGAGGACAAACCTGAAGAAGATGGCCAATGAGACTCTGGTTGTATCAACCACCCAGGACCCCACCACAAAGCATGATTAATAAGGGAAGAGGAGTCACACCCGCGAGAGGCACAATCGGCGGGATTAAGGTCTCCAGGAACATGTCGCCAAATCAAATTTGCCGAGGAGTTGTTAATCTGTGACACTCGGTTAGCGACAAAGATGTCTAACGTGTGAACAGGAGCTTTCAACCAGCAAAGAACAATTTGACTATCAGTCACGAATAGATTTGACTTATATCTATGGACTTCCCTAATGTGGAGTGTACATGGTTTAAGAGACGTACAAGAAGGGCAGCTCCACAAAGTTCTAGTTTCGGAATCGTAAGACGAGTCCGCATAGGGGCAACCTTGGATTTTGCCATTACCAGATGTACAGCTACAACTCCAGTATCACAAACTGTGCGGAGAAATACTACCGCAGCAAAACCACGTTCGGAGGCATCTGAGAAACCATGAAGGCTGACTTTACATTTCCCCTTAGGAAGAAATAACCTCGGAAGTGATACCCGATTAATATCTTCAAAGGATAACACTAGACGCTCCCAGTCTCGAAGTAACTCTCCAAAAAGAGGTTCATCCCAGTAACACCAGCAATCCACAAACGTTGTAAAAAGCATTTTGCCAGAAATACTACTGGACTAATCACCCATTTGGGTCAAAGATTCGCGCTACAGTGGACAAAACCGAACGTTTGGTCCAGACCTTCGGGCTCTTCAACGTTACACGATATGTAAAGGTATCCTGAAGCGGCTGATACTGGACGCCAAGAACAGTCACCATATTTGGGCCGTCCACATTTCAAACAGATGAGGATCCTGTTGGTGCTCTTGAGGTAGACCACTGAGAACTTCCGGCGAGTTGGATATCCACTTCCGCAACTCGTATCCTCCTGACCTCATGAGCGCTATCAGTTCATCCCTGAGGAGCAACACTTCTTTTATGCTCGACCCCCCGGAGCAGATATCATCTACATAGGCATCACTAGACAATATGGCGGAGGCGCGAGGATAACTTAAGCGCTCCCTCTCCGCCAACTCCAACAACGAACGAATCGCAACGAACGGGCTTGACGCCAAACCGTACGTGTTCGTGTTGAGCTCGTATACTAATACCGGATCTTCAGGGTTCCCCGCCAAAGAATCAATTGATACTGTCGGTCTTCGGATGGATAACAGTTTGACGAAACATCATCCGAATATCCGTCATAAAAACGACTGGATGTCTTCGGAAATTTGTCAGAATGTCTGAGATCTCCTTATGCAATTTAGGGCCCACATGCAGACATTGGTTTAAGGAAACTCCCGAAGATGTGGGGGCTGAGCCATCAAACACCACTCGGATCTTCCCAGTTTGTGGCTTTAACACCGCATGGTGTGGAAGAAAACAGTGCTCCACAGATTGCCATTTCACCCTGGATATCGACATATGCCCCAGGTCCTCATACTCTCGCATGAAATCTATATATTTCTTGCGAAAGACCGGATCCCTGCTCATGCGACGCTCCATAGATGCTAACCTTTTCTCCGCTAGCATTCTGGACTCGCCCAGAGGAGGCCGACCGGCACGGAAGGGCAAACGGGTTAATAACCTACCAGAACGAAGTCTACCAGTGTTGGTTTGATAGAACAATTCACACTCCTCATTCTCTGGATTAACCTGTGGGGATGTTGGGACTTCTTCCACTTCCCAAAACTTCTGAACTAGGTCAGAAAGAGTAGAACCCACCAGAAGATTGTAATCTTCATCACGAAAAGACGCGATACTAGATACTGGCCCCATTACAATATAGCCACAGACCGTATTAATAGCCACTAAACCATTTGACTGTAAAATTTTTGTGTCATTTAATAACAATCGACCAAGAACATCGGCTCCTAACAAAACATCAATCGAGCCCGGAGTGTAGAATTCGGGATCCGCTAATGGTAAGCCAGATGTAACATTTAATACAGCGGGGTCTAACATCACAGCGGGTTGCCTACCAACGACAGTGTCCAATACAATAGCCGAAGTGGTAATACTCGGGTTGGATGTCGATGCAGGGGTAAAAGTAAAGGTCACCTCCCCCAACAATTTAGGCACGTTTATATCCCCAATGCCCCGAATACCTTCACGGTGAGGTTTTACCACGAGGCCTAACTGACCAACCAACCACGATGATAAAACACAACCCTGTGCACCGGAATCCAATAGCGCTCGCACTTTAAGAGCGTTACCTTTTATTCCCCCGACAATCACGGAGGCTGTTGGTAACAAGACAGTCTCCTGCGCAGCGGTTGTGAGTGATTGGGGGGATGTTAACTGCTAGTACGAGGGAAAACGTATCGCCTCTCCTGAAGGAGAGGGTCGCTCGTATTGGTCCAGGGGATCCCACTTAGGCCAATCACGTGGACGACCTGTACCACCTGTCATGGGCTTTGAATAAAATATCCTGCTGCTGCCAGGACGAGGGGATCGGGCCCCTACACGTGAACGCTCATTTCCACGAGGATGGTTTTCCACCTGCAAATCAACAGCAGTTGCATAGTGACTAGGCTGTTGCGGTGGTGCATGCTTGAGAGGTTCGCGGTCGCCCCCGCCGGTACAGGGCTCATCTTGACCTGGGGAGCGTCTCTCCTCTACAATTACCCTTGAACTGGTAGGGGGCTGATTCGGATAATACCCCCGCCCGTGCGTGATATCTTATGACCTTGTTGTGGCCCATCTTTATATTTATGTCCAAACGAAGAATTGCCAGCACTCACACATAATGAAGGATGGTGATTACCACGGCAGTGCTCACATGGATGCGGTTGGGAACATTCCTGCTGTAAGTGCCGTCCTAAACACGAATAGCACCAACCTCTCTGTCGAGCTATAGCCCTACGACCCTGTATGCGCTGGCTCAAGAACTTCCTACAGCTGGGCGTCTGATGCCCAGGGTTCTTGCAATAGGCACAACAAACCGGTTCTTGAACAACGGAATACCGCTTGGGGGGTCGAGGTAATGGTTGACTGAAACGAAGAGATTTACCACCTGACCACCCGTGTGAATTTCTATCCACTATTCTTTGTGAGCCAACCATATCAAAATTATCTACCAGCCGACACTCATCTTCCATGAATTTAATCAAATTTTTAAAGGGCGGCAAATGCGCGGAACTGTCGCCACCGTACTGTTGCTCAAAACGCACCTTTAAAGTATCCGGTAATTTTACTAAAATAATGTGTAACAATAAAAACGACCATTCCTCCACTGGAAGCTTCAAGTTTTGTAACGCGTTATATGATACCAGGAGCGGGTTTAATATTTCAACCCGCACTCGAAGTGCACTGGTAACCCGGGGAAGTGCCAAAATTGTTGCAACGTGTGAATCAGCCAACCTCCTGACATTTTGATAACGACGGGTCACGATATCCATCGCTACCTTATAATTTTCGTCCGTGGGGGCCAGGTGCTGGACCTGCTCGCGAGCCTCCCCTTCTAATACGGTGAGTAAGTACGCAAGTTTTTGGCCATCAGTCAAATCGTCCCTGGCGTCAACAAGGCTATTGAATAAATTAGAGAACCCTTCCCACTCGTCAAACTTCCCGGAAAAATGACGGAGGTCAAGTGGTGGAAGGCGAGACCACAAGGCTGGTACGGATTTCACCTCCCTCTCCGAAGCCGGCTCACGTTCCCTATCCATTTGTAAGGGCCGGGCAAACTGGGCTATACGATCAGAAAGCTCGTAGCATTGATCTAAGTCCGCCTCGACTTCACGTCGTACACTTTCATCGAGATCGGCACCCCTTTCTAAAAACAATGCATATTGCTCATCAATAACGGCCATACGAATCGGTAAATCAACATATCGGTTCAACAAAGCTTCCTTCCTATCGGGTCTGTCTATCAAGGCTGCAGCTGTGGTCAACCAACGCAGCTCAGTCCTAATCTTCGCCTTGCAAGAGTATGCCGACATTATAAGCCAACAAAATTAAAAGTTATGAAAACCGTGATTTAATAAATCACCGTAAATTATATATTAAAAAACAAAAAAAAAAAACGTAAACAAGATTATTACGAGCAATATAATATTTATAGGCAACAGTTACTTATTCTAAGTACTTAAACAATTACGCATAAGTAAAACCTATAACCTTAAATCGTTTTAAAAACAACACAATAACGAAGTCTAATGAATTACAGAAATGTCTCAAGTACAATACAATAGTTCGCAATAATACAAAACAGGTTACTGATATGCGCTCGGAAGCACCCAGAGAACTCAAGCCGGCCGGACCGGTTGCGTAAGCGATGTTTTACGTTTAAACTACACTCTTAAATTTAACAATTAGTGTACTTAAAAATAATAGACGCTGGAACCTTCTAAACCTACACACGGGCCTAATTTTATGGGCAACTATCACGTGCAGTCCAGAAGAGAGAAAACAAGGAAAATACGTACATTAAAGTCGATGAAATATATTATTAATTTCAAAGTAAACACGGACACGATGGCTTAGCAACCACCAACGCGCGTTGTATCGGGTTCAAATCTAAGCCGTATTTCAGATATCGATGATCGGTTTTTATTATAACAAAATCGAATTTAGGTAATTAATTACCTAACCACGCTCTGCTACCAGATGTTTAGTACTCGGCCGTGCTAGTGTTAGGCAGAAACACTTTACCTAAATCGAAAACAACCACCACGGGAAGTACATATGACCGCGGTTCGCGGCTGTGTTAGGAGGCACGTGAGAGTTGCCTAGCAATACCTAACTCGTTAATGAGACCTACGTACTCACAGTCCAGCTTCTTCTCCTCTCCTTAGCACAAGTGGCGTACACAACAGGGGCCCCTGAACGTCACTGAGACGAGCCACTGACAATCCACCTTGTCGGACGTTGTTGGACTATCTTTGGAGTAGGCACAATACACACACAGGCTATATACTTATGATAAGCGAAACAAGGGTCCCTAATAGACTACCAAGACACAAAGAATATTAATAGGGACACCGCGTCAGTAAACACTGAACAATGTAATCACTCGGGTGCACAAAGCCGACTCCCCGGTAACTATACGGCGCACTAGCGGCCGCCCGAAATATGTCGCAATCGAGAGGTGCGTAATACCTAACATTAGCAGATCCCGATGTCAAAGCAAGAATCAAGAACAAAATAAACCGTTTATGTAGTAAGGGTAAAGGCAGAGGAACAAATAATGCATATAATCTTATTGTTGTTCTATTTCAAAGAAACTTTTTATGTCAATATTCATGGGCTGGTGGATCTAAATCTGGAAGTTCAAAAATTTGTCTCAAAAGTTTCACCAATGTTTTCGATTTATTTTTGTCGACTATTAACGAATCAGACCCTAACTTTAAAAAACCATACTGTGAAAAGTTCATAAAGACAGTTTTGAAAAATTCTCGTCGTAAACAAATAAGATTATCTACAACAAAATGCCGGCAGAAAGTAAAAACAATTACTAAAGCTGTAGTAACAGAAACCTCAAAAGGGCCAGCTAGCACTTCTGTTCGTGAAAATCGTGACATGGATATAGTAACTGATAATCCAGAAATGCTAGCTGGCACTTTTGTTTGTGAAAATCGTAACATCGCTGTAGTAACTAAAACTACAAAAGTGCCAGCTAGTTCTTCTGTTTGCGAAACAAGTAATCAGGATGAAGAGTCGTTATCGGTTAACTATTTGTTGTGAGTAACTTGAAGAAGTTTAAACTTCTTCAAGGTTCTTACAACAAATAGTCGTTACAATTGTAACTATTTGTTATCTTTATCATGAAAAAGATTATTACTTTTCTAAGGATTATTATTTTTCTCTTTTGAGTTCATTATTGTTATTTCCTAATGTAATGGGTGATTTTTTTGAGGTTAGGATTTTCATGCATTAGTATTTGCTCAGATTTTTTGAGGTTATGATTTTCATGCATTATTATTTGCTCAGTATGCTTTGACATTTCATCATGATAGACTTACTAACGAGCAACGCTGTGCAAATCATTGAATTTTATTACCAAAATCAGTGTTCGGTTCGAAATGTGTTTCGCGCTTTACGGCCCGATTTATGGTCTACATAATCGACCAAGTGAGCAAACAATTAATGCGATTGTGACCAAGTTTCGCACTCAGTTTACTTTATTGGACATTAAACCAACCACACGAATGCGTACAGTGCGTACAGAAGAGAATATTGCGTCTGTTTCTGAGAGTGTTGCTGAAGACCGTGAAATGTCTATTCGTCGCCGTTCGCAGCAATTGGGTTTGTGTTATTCGACCACATGGAAGATTTTACGCAAAGATCTTGGTGTAAAAGTATAAAATACAGCTCCTGCAAGAACTGAAGCCGAACGATCTGCCACAACGTCGAATTTTCAGTGAATGGGCCCTAGAAAAGTTGGCAGAAAATCCGCTTTTTTATCGACAAATTTGTTCAGCGATGAGGCTCATTTTTGGTTGAATGGCTACGTAAATAAACAAAATTGCCGCATTTGGAGTGAAGAGCAACCAGAAGCCGTTCCAAGAACTGCCCATGCATCCCGAAAAATGCACTGTTTGGTGTGGTTTGTACGCTGGTGGAATCATTGGACCGTATTTTTTCAAAGATGCTGTTGGACGCAACGTTACAGTGAATGGCGATCGCTATCGTTCGATGCTAACAAACTTTTTTGTGCCAAAAATGGAAGAACTGAACTTGGTTGACATGTGGTTTCAACAAGATGGCGCTACATTGCCACACAGCTCGCGATTCTATGGCCATTTTGAGGGAAAACTTCGGAGAACAATTCATCTCAAGAAATGGACCGGTAAGTTGGCCACCAAGATCATGCGATTTGACGCCTTTAGACTATTTTTTGTGGGGCTACGTCAAGTCTAAAGTCTACAGAAATAAGCCAGTAACTATTCCCAGCTTTGGAAGACAGACATTTCCGAAGAAATTCGGGCTATTCCGGCCGAAATGCTCGAAAAAGTTGCCCAAAATTGGACTTTCCGAATGGACCACCTAAGACGCAGCCGCGGTCAACATTTAAATGAAATTATCTTCAAAAAGTAAATGTCATGTACCAATCTAACGTTTAAAATAAAGAACCGATGAGATTTTGCAAATTTTATGCGTTTTATTGTTTAAAAAAGTTCTCAAGCTCTTAAAAAATCACCCGTTAGGACTTAATAGTGTAGGGCCAAGTCATTTAGGACTTATCTAGTTTTATAACTGATATACAAGATGTTTTGTATGGTAAAGGGTACGTAATTTACAATTTCGTAAAAAAAAATCATTTTCTTCTAAGGATTATTATTTAGTTTCTAATTCACAGGGCCAAGTCATGTTTATGTAGGACTTAATTATTAGTGTTCATGGCTCAATATTTTAATTTACTTATCTAGTTTAATAAGTGAAACAAGATGTATGGTAAAATGTAAGCTTCCAAACGCGGAAGATTGTTGTTGTTGATCGTCTATTGTTAGTAGTTAATGGTAATTATTACAGGTTTAAAAGTTACTTTATTGGTATAAATTATGTACAGGGTGTAAGTGACAGGTTAGCAAAATTTTAGCCTGCATCAAACTGAACAACTTTCACCAAAAATTACTTCCAGAAACCCAACTCTTGGGAATTTTGACTCTCCAAGTTTCCATATTGGTTGTCGAGTTTGTATGGAAGGTCAAAATCTTTTCTCATTACTTTTCGTGAAAGGTGTTCAGTTTGATGATCTAAGCAACGATTTAAAATGTTTCCAGCCTGTCACTCACGCATACTTATATGCGGGAATTTAAATTTATCATTAATCCTTTCAGAAGTGTTTTGAATTATTTTAAGTATTAATAAGTGAAATAATAGTTATTTTGCGTTTCTGTGACATCAATAGTATGGATATGCCTCCGGGATCCCGCAGAACTTACTATTTTCAGAGATTATAAATTTCATGTTTTTATATTGAACTTGTTAATTTTTAAATTTGATCTATATTTTAAACTTGCAATAAATATCTGAAATATCAGAACATGTTTTTTTCCTTCTACTCACTCCTATAAACCTATAAATAAATAAAAAGCGTAATTTTCATAATTATATAATATCGTTATAAACATTGCATTGTATCATTTAAGGTCCCTGAAATCACGCTGATGCCCGGGATTTTAGGTCTTATCCATGTTATGCTTACGTTGACTTTATTTCTGCAAGTACATAAAATTGAACTACCTATTCCGACCCCTAGTGATAACAACTGATTACCTCACAAACTGAAGACTATATTTTAAAGTAATAATTGTTATACTTAAGTAATACTACTAAACAAGTACCATGGTTCATGTGAAACTTATTTTCATTATATTTCCTCGCTTCATTCTTCAGATATGAAAGAATTACCAAGTAGTCCCCCTGTTTACCAGGCAACATTCACACATTTTTTAGAGCTTTTAAACGTTAAAAACTTTAAACAAATACCCACATTTTTCCGGTGTGCCTTTCTTCTAGTCGCCACTCGCTACGACTTCCATTCCTCTGTTGTGTTCGGTAACGCTCGCACGTGTACGGTGATTCCGTCACTATGCCTAAAAGAAGTGCGAAATCTCGTATAGAACGGAACGCAAGGAAAATAAGAAAGCTAGAGGAGAAAGAAAAGCGACGAAAGATCATATCTCCCTTTGATTCCTCATCGGAATCAGATAATGAAGGTAAGCAATAATTATTGATACTATTAGGACGTTACGTATTTATAAAAGTGTTCAAGTGTTATGTTGGGCACAAGTTATTTTTAGTGGATTGTGTTTTGTAGGTCTTGTGAATCTGGTTGCTTATTAAATGATACGAGTAATAAAACTGTGTTATGTCTTTTCTAATCACTTCACTGTATTCAAAGAACTTAAACAGAAATTATACAATACAAACGTATATAGAGTGTCGTGCCAGTAAAGTGGCAGACAACCAACTGGGTCGAGAGGCGAAGAAGGGATACATTCACAGAATATAAAAATTAAAACTTATATGTTGTCTGTGTTGCCAACATGTTAATTATTTTGTGTAAAATACGAACTTAAAAGTAATTTGGGATGGGCTGCGAGCCCATAACTCTGATGTTTTTATGTTCGATTAAAATAATACCGTCCTTATATGTACTGTCGTCGTCCTTATATCTACATTGGGGTAGACTGCGAGTCTATAACGATGACAGTTATGCAGAAAATACGGTACAATCTAAAATAGATGTATCGTGCCTCTGCCATCAAAACCGAAAATTATTGTTTTCGAGTTATAGTTGACGAACTTATTCGTCCTACCCATGTATATGTTTTTATTTCCAATATGTTAATGGAAATTTATCATTTTAGGTTATCAAGCCACCACTGTGGACAATAGCCAGGACGTTATACCAGATTTAACGCCAATGACCCCAGACATTTCACAAGTTGCCGGCCACGAATTTCCCGACAGTGTCGAACAAAGCGGCGACACGCCAGGGATTCTGAACTTTTGTTTGCGCTTGGCGAATCCACATCGGAATCGCCCGAATACGGTGATAGCATTCACAAGACACTAACAAAACTGTGGCTTCCATTATTGAAAAAAGGAATGCAACCGGAAAGTAAAAGTAAGATTTTAAAAGAATATTTAGTGTCGGATAATTGTAGACTTCTACAAGCCCCAAAATTAAACGCAGAGATCTCTGCAGCTATCCCGGATATGGTACGCAACCGTGACAAAACGCTCGCAACCGCTCAACAGCAACTTGGCCTAGGTGTCACCGCGTTAAATCGTGGTTTAGATATTTTGTTAAAGAGCGAAGATAAGATTCAAGCATTGAAACACCTGAGCAACGGTTGTCGTATTTTGTGCGACTCGCATAATGCAATGTCAAAAAATCGCGTTAAGCTTATTACACCCAGCTTAGATAAGACCTTTCTCCATATGATAAATGAATCCGTAAGTGACGAAACACTCTTTGGATCTTCGCTGTCGGAGAAAATTAAAGCCACTAAGGCGATTGAAAAACAAGGCCTTCAGATTAAGAAGTCAGTTCATAAGCCTCAAAGACCGGCTACCTCGTCCAGCACTCGATCCGGTTCTTTTCAGGGAAACTGGACAGCGCCTCCTCGATACCCGCCAGCGAACAGGGGGGGGGGGGGGGTGAGACTCAGCGTGCTGCGACCCAGGACAAAACACGTGCCCCAGCTCAAGCTCACCACTAGCTCAGGTACATGCGACTTACACTACGCGACTTACTTACATAGACTTACCCACTTTTACGACTGTTAGCTCAAGATAACTAATAATAAAATGGTACTTGATTGGATTAAAAACGGGTATACAATACCTTTTAAAACAGTCGTCAGCCAGTGCGATATTCCTCAAAATAGTTTTTCTCAATCAGAAAAAGTTGTCTCATGCGATAAACAATTTATTAAACATAGGTGCTATTAAAAAATGCAATGAAATTCAAGATCAATTCATATCTAGAATATTCCTTACCCCAAAACCAAACGGAGATAAACGTTTTATTTTAAATCTGAAACCCCTAAATAAATACATTTATGTTGATCATTTCAAAATGGAGGACTACCGCACTGCCTGCAAACTCATACCACGATATGGGTATCTCCCTACTATAGATCCACCCTAATATTTCAGAACCCTAAATAGAAAGTTTTGAATTAACTCTGAAAAATGAAAGTCGTAGCGAGTGGCGACTAGAAGAAAGGCACACCGGAAAAATGTGGGTATTTGTTTAAAGTTTTTAACGTTTAAAAGCTCTAAAAAATGTGTGAATGTTGCCTGGTAAACAGGAGGACTACTTGGTAATTATTTCATATCTTCGAATGAAGCGACTTATATAATATTGATCGAACTTCACTTGAGAAGTTCGTTTGATCATATATTATTGAGTATTTGAATTGACCTAGTTTTACGAGTTGAATATTTTAAACATAACCATCTCAAGTACATGCTTAAGATTGTAAAGACTGTTTTTGTAAACTAATTAAGACTGTATATTTAGGACGTTTTTTATCTAGCTAATTTAAGTGAAGACTTTTTTTATAATAAATCCTTCAAAATTAAAAATAACGGCTATTTATTAATTAATTATTTAATTAATGCATCTAGTGCAATGGTTCCCAACCAGTGGTCCGTGGACCACCAGTGGTCCGCAGAAGCCAAAATATGGTCCGCGAATGAATTCTTTAGCGGGCGCGCCCGCTAAATTCGGTGAGCCGTCGCGTCGTCGCCGCGCCGTGCACGCAGCACTCTAGGTCGTTCAGAGCCTCAAGGCTCGGTTGTCATATTCCATATATTTTCGAAGTATCTTGTGTCAGTCGATGACAGTTGACTTGACTCCAAAGTTTTTTATGTTCCAATTTGACGTTAAACAACCGACCTCGTTCCGAGCCTTTGAGCGAGTTAAAAAACAACCAAACAACTACACTTAAGCCCGATTTACACTTCAATAAGTACAGTAGCGAGTTAACTTGCGTCATCAACGAGTTAAGTCGTTATTGTCGTTTGAACGGCAAAAGCGAGTTAAGTAGTAAGTTGCTGATTAAGTTGAGTTGAATAGATAGCGATCCTATTTTTTGGCAAGTCCAGTGCGAAGTAGACCCCTCCCTCGCGTCGCCCGCACCCCGCCAACTTAACTCGCCGACATGTAGACGCCGCAAACGACGCGAGTTTAGTACAGTCCATAAATTTGGAGAGTGCGGACGCATACACGTGTTATTTTTTACGTAAAAAAAATGAAGTGGTCTGACTACACTACGTGTACATTTGTACAGGAATATTTAAAACATGAGTGTTTATATAATTCCAAATGCAATAATTACCGCATAAAGCAAGCTAGAGATGCAGCTATTATTAAAATATGTGAGGCTATGAATATTAGTGATTTCGGGCCGAAGGAGGCTATTTCGAAAATAAAAAGTATCCGGTCTAACCAACCATTTCATCAACAATATGTGACAAATTGTGTATATTGCTAGAAAGTCTTTTTGTAGTCTTTTCCATAAATATTTTTGAAAATATCAATAAAAATCTGCAGCATTTGTTCAGCAATCGAAAGAAATTTAAAATATTTCTCATTTGAGCAAATCGTAACAGCGCAAAAGAGCAGTAAAAATGATAATATGTCTGAGTTGGTAATGTATCTTTAAGTACGAGGGCAATCCAGGAAGTAGATTACGTTTTCGTCTGTCCACTAGGGGCGGGGCTAGCGCGGCCATCTTGGGATCAGAAGCGAGCAGCTCAGTCGGCATCTAGCCGTGATAGTGAGAGGTTTATGCTATGCTCTGTTCAGATACTGTGACGGTTTAAAATGTCTGCGTTAATTGAAAATCCCGCGAGCTGCGAGGTGCGTGCAGTAATAAGGTTTCTGACTGCAAA
Source organism: Scirpophaga incertulas (assembly GCA_036419045.1). NCBI lineage: Eukaryota > Metazoa > Arthropoda > Insecta > Lepidoptera > Crambidae > Scirpophaga > Scirpophaga incertulas. The sequence continues at coordinate 45,062 of JAYEAL010000656.1, read as the reverse complement.
AAACTGTAAACCGATAGAAATCTATCGGCAGCTTTGTGAAGTGTATGGGGACAACATTATCACTGAAGGTGGAGTGCGTCAGTGGGTCATATGATTTAAAAATGGCCGAACCATTGTTCACGACGAGGATTGAAGTGGGAGACCCAGCATAATGACTGCCGAACTTGTCGAAAAGTCGATGCTAAAGTCCGTGAAAATCGAAAATTCACAATAACGGAACTTTCTTTGAGTTTCCCACAAATTTCGCGAAGTTTGTTGCACGAAATCATCAGCGAAAAGCTTGGTTACCACAAGTTTTGTGCAGTTTGGATTCCAAAAATCTTGACAGAGGACCACAAAAATCAGCGAACGGCTGCAGCGTTGAACTTTTTGGACGCATACCATAAGGATGGTGACTCTTTACTCGATCGTATCGTTACTGGTGACGAAACATGGGTAAAACACGTGAACTGTGAAACGAAATTGCAATCAATGCAGTGGGGGCACACAAGTTCTCCCCAAAAAACCAAGAAATGCATGCAAACAATGTGGGCAAGGAAGATGATGGCGACTGTTTTTTGGGACAGAAAAGGTGTGATTTTGGTGGACTTCCTGGAAAGAGGCACTACAATAAAGTCTCAAAGGTATTGCCAAAAACTCAGAAGAGCAATTCAAAACAAGCGCATAGGAATGTTGAGATCTAAGGTCTTGTTGATTAACGACAACGCCCGGCCCCACACGGCAAATGTCACTCGTAAAGTTCTTGAATCTTTTAAGTGGGTGTTGTTTCCTCATCCGCCGTACAGTCCCGACCTGGCACCGAGCGACTTCCACCTATTCCCAGCAATGAAGATGTGGCTGGCTATGCAGCGTTTTGATGACGACGCACAGCTGCAAGAAGTGGTAACGAAGTGGTTGAAGGCGCAGGCAACGGTATTTTTCGACGAAGGAATTTCCAAGCTCGTACATCGCTACGATAAATTCCTTAATTTGAATGGTGACTATGTAGAAAATTAGTATTTGAGTGTGGCTTTTATCTGTATATAATAAAATTTGTTTCCTATACTTTGTTTATTTTTTATTCCAAAACGTAATCTACTTCCTGGATTGCTCTCGTATTACAATATCCAATTAGTAGAAAAAGGTGCGGTATTCTGAGCCTTTCCAATGGGCTAACACATCAAGTTTTCTCACGGATCTGTGAATTTCTTAGGCATAATGCATTTGGATAAAAAATAGTTAACCATTTCTATATCTTGGCTGCATCATTTAGTAAGGTATTTACCGAAATTGCCATCTCTCCATCATGTTAGCAATCGTTTCATAACGCCAAGATCAATCAAGTGAAGCGAGTCACAAACTGGAAAATCATCTACCATAATGATATTTATTGGTGATGCTTTTAATTTGGTAAATAAAACTAAATTTCAACAAGTAGTACAAAATATGACCAAATCGGCACAGACACTAATGCATATGCATTTGGAAACATCAAAAAAACGCAAGGGGAGACGGTTTACATTAGAAGAGAAGATTTTATCTTTATCATTATACAAGAAGAGCCCAAAGTGCTACCCTTTGTTACAAAAATATTTTATTCTCCCATCAGTAAAGGCTATGAAGACTTTACTCAGCCAAATTAAACTCACTCCAGGAATTAACACAGTCATATTTGAAAAAATAAAGAAGACTATGCTTGAGAAAGACACTCCTGAGAGACTCTGTAGTTTGTCTTTTGATGAGATGTCCTTGGCAACTCAAATACATTATAATGCCAAAAAAAAACTCTGGAGGGATTCGCAACAAATTGTGATCTTAGGTTTGCAGATCACGTACTGGTATTTATGGTGAAGGGTATAAAGCAAAACTTTAAACAACCCATCGCTTACTATTTTACAAGCAAGCTTACTAAATATGAGTTGAAGCAGTTAATAATAACTGTTATTACCCACGCACAAAACTCGGGGCTTATTATTTTAAACACAGTATGTGACCAATGCTCGGTGAATGTTGGAGCCAAGTTGTTTAGTCGAAGAGACAAAGTCGAAATATTTGCGACAAGGAAAGGAATGGCGGCATGACATGTTTTGCATTAATAGTCGTAAAATTATTCCTCTTTACGATATTCCTCACCTCATTAATGGTATTCGTAATAATTTATTAAGTAAAGACTTGCGATATTGTAGTAATGACCAAGAAAAAAAGGGTTAAATGGGAATATTACCAAAAAGTTTAAGCGGCAGATAAATCCTATGGAGAACTACGATTGTTGCATAAAATAACTGAGGAGCATGTTAATCCTGAGTAAATTAACAAAATAAGAGTTAAGTTGGCAACACAAATTTTTAGCTATATAGTCTTGCCGTTGTTACAGAACATTTAACTGGCAGAGGAGATCTCACAGAAGAATGTAAATAATTAATAGATATCACAATGCTATTAGACAAATTATTTGATACACTAAATGTAAGTGCGCTCCAAGCGCCAAATGGAAATATCTATAAGAGACCCATTAAATCCAATTCCCCCCATCACCAAGTATGGCGGGATGCAAAAAAAATATTAAGCACGGTTAAATTCATAAAAAAGGAATGTAAGGACAATAAAATCCGTTTTATTGAATCAACTGTTCCTTCTGTGACAAACCTTATAAAAACAATTGAAGGAATGGAGGCAATTTGGACAGTGTTATGTAGAAAATATCATTATGACGCAATGTTGACAAGAAATTTCAATCAAGACCACTTTTTTGGGAACATCAGAAGCTATGGAGCGAGAAATAATTCGCCTAACACAATAGGTTTGAAGGGGCATGTAAAGCATTGCTATTAAATAATTATAGTGTCCCTCACTCAAAAAAGGCGAATTGCGAAGAAAATAGGAGTGATTGTCTCGAATTTTTTTTTTAATCTAATATCGCTGCTTCTGATGTTCCCAATGAAACAGTTACCCTTAGTGAAAATGTTATTATTTCCAATGAAGAAACTGATGCAGGGCAACGAAACTATGTATGTGGCTGGGTATTGACCAGATGTTTAAAACATACTCGTATATGTAAATCTTGTAAATATTGCCGAGCAACGTTACTAGACACAGAAGATAAAAATACAAATAATAATTATATCAAAGCAAAAGAATATAATCAAAAGAAATGGTTGTGCTACCCCTCAAAAGCAGTCGAAATTTGTTTCCAAGACCTTCAAAATATAACAAATTCTTTCTTAGAAAAAATATATGGCAATGTATTATTAAAATATCGAATATGTTAATAGAATATCCATTCAGTTGCTCAACGCACAAGGAACAGTTAAAGGAATATTTTATAAATCGAACAATCAATTTAATCATATACAGCTGGTGCAGATCAATAAACCGGATTTTAGGCGGAAAAATAGGATATGATAGGACAGATCAAATCAAATTAGCTGCGGTTGATTACTATAATAAACATAAAAACTATAGAAATAAAAAATGAAATATACAATACTGGGCGGCCTACAGAGATGCCAAATGGAAGGAAAGTACCTTGAATATTGTACATACTATATTGTATTTTACTGAAAGAAGACATTATTTTAATTTTCAAACAATTTAAATTGCATTAACAGACATTTAAATAATTACATGGTTGAACCGAGAATCGAACCTCGTTACATGGTCTTCCTTTTATTTCTGACATCTATTATATCATCTTCCTTTTATATCTAGCAAAAAAAAAAATTATGCTGAAGCCCTTCGATCAGTAAGTTATAGCTACAGGCTAATTATTTTTCTTCTGTAGCAGGGTCGATTTCCGGTTCCCACACAACCATGTAATTATTTAAATATCTATGAATGCAGTTTAAATAGCTTTTTTTTTGTTATTAAAATAATGTCTTTTTAGTTAAATTTTCCATCTACAATATTCAAGATATCTACTTTCCCTCCATGTGGCATGTCCGTGGGACACTCTTTGTAAACAGGGTGTAATTTAAATAACACATGATCTCTGAAGGGGTAATTTTACTATGGGACCAATTCCTAAAATTGCGAGAAAAAACCAAACATTTCGATGAGTTATGAGATTGTATAGAACTGCCTTAGATTAAAGCAAAAAAAGGAAGATAGTTAGTTATCCGTGTGACCTACAAAACTGACTCCAATGGACATGGTTGAGGCTCGCTGACTTGTTCGCGCTTACGTACGTTTTTGTATTTGAATCGTCAAAATAAAGTTTTTTTCTATTATGTAGAAAGCGATCACCATCTCGCTCTCTTGTATGATAGATTGCCAATGTAGTTAATGAGTCCTAATTTTTGATAAATGCTCTATGGAGGATACTATATCTTTTTTCTTCTTCTATAAATATCGGTTTAATGCCTTAAAAGTTTTGTCAAGCAATCCCAGATAATGGTGATTTGTACTTCTTTCCTTTATTCGACTTTAAGATTTCCCACGTCTTCGTGGAATAGGAATTTTATGTTTTACACATTGTTATTGGGTTCACGGGATACCTAGGAATTATCTGAAATATAGGGCGTTTGTTCCCGTCTCCATCTCAGCTCGACTTCCTGCACACAGTCATGCGGTGGTCTCCGATATGAGACTGTGATGTCTAGTTGATCGGCGGAAATCCCTGTAATCGCTATTTAAATCATAATTTAAAAGGTAACCTCATACAATTTATATCTCTTCGTGTATGTGAACCGCCGTATTTTGGAGGAATTGGTGTTTCTCGACATCCATCTTAAGCGATGTGTGGAGGATGGCTCAGCTTAACAAATGGACTAGTAAACCTATATTTTAGTGCGAAGTACCCATACCATAGAGATTGTTTAATGAATCTATGTTTTTTTTTTTCTTTATGTTTAAAGAGTTTTTGTTATGGTTTACATAAAGTACCCTATTTAAGGGCTTGATTATAAATTACAGATATTGTATATATGTTTATATATGTATGTATTTATTAGTGTATATATGTATAAGTATGTATGTAAGTATTAAGTATGTGTACTTTTTGTTATACAACTATTATATATATATTTGTACACGCGACATCCACGTTTCTCAGTATGTTTTTTTCCTATCACAGGTGGTTGGAAGAAATTTCATTAGAAATAAGCCACACCTATTGTACTGTCTGTAACTTTGTACAGGGTGGCCAGAGAGAAATGCACTTTTGATTTGGCGCGCATTTCTGAACCACATGCCAGAGGGGCGCGGGAGCGGTACCAGTGCGTAGCTCGGGCTTTGTAATTTTAGTCGCCATGAGTCATTACACGGGAGAACAGCGCGCGTTTTGTGTCCGTGCATTTTATGAGAATGCTCAATCTTATGTGACTGTTCGGCGGCTTTACCGTGCTAAAATTCGAATTGCGGCGCATCAGTGAGTGTCCAAGCACTAATTTAATCAAACAATGGATCCAAAGATTCGAAAGAACAGGATCGACACAAAAAATGCGGCCTCGTGGTCGCCAAAGAGTTTCACGGACCGATGAAAACATTCAGCGAGTTCGGGAATCTGTACGCGCGAATCCACGAATGTCGGAGCGCAAACGTTCGTCGACATTGGGAGTGTCTAGATCGACATTGCAGCGAATTTTGCGGCTTGATTTAAAATTACACCCTTATAAGATACAACTAGTACAGGAACTAAAGGCAACTGACTTCGAAACCAGATTGAGATTTGCAAATGAAATGCGGCATGAGTTCAACAATTTCAATAACATCCTGTTCTCTGACGAAGCCCATTTTTACCTGAATGGATTTGTAAATAGACAGAACTGTAGGTATTGGGCAGCAGAAAATCCTCAGTTGAAACATCAGAAGCCGCTTCACTCAAAAAAGGTTACAGTTTGGGCCGCCATTGCGAAATGGGGAACATTGGACCATTTTTCTTTGAAAACAACCGTGGTCAAGCAGTAACCGTCAATTCAGAGCGGTATACTGCTATGTGAGAAGTTTTTTGATTCCAAAGCTGCAAGAATCAAGAGGCTATACCAAGAATACTTGGTTCCAGCAAGATGGGGCTACGTGTCATACTTCCAATGAGAGCATTGAGGTGGTAAGAGAGATGTTCCCACAGAAATTAATTTCACGAAGGGTGACATCTCTTGGCCCCCAAGAAGCCCCGATCTCACTCCAGCAGACTTCTTTTTGTGGGGTTACCTGAAGAGTAGAGTATACTCTAATAATCCAGCCACTTTGCAGCAATTGAAGCTGAATATTCGGCAAGAAATGGAATCCATTTCGAGGGAAACTCTTACGAAAGTTTTCCAAAATTTTGATGCCAGATTGGAAGAATGCTGTGAGCGTGAAGGACGTCATTTGGACGACGTAGTTTTTAAAAAGTAAATTTTATTTAATCATCTTTGAATTATAATAAATACATTTGTAGAAAAGTAAACAGTATTTTTTTTCTTGAATTTTCAAAAGTGCATTTCTTCTGGGCACCCTGTATTTTCCTGTTCTTTTCTTTTGTGTACAATAAATAGTTAAATAAATATACTGTGTTTAATTTCATCACCTAACCATTTGAAGGTTTGTTTGTTTTTATGTGGAGGCGCCCATATTATCTTACATATATATAAAAATGAATCGCAAAATGTGTTGGTAAGCTCATAACTCAACAACGCCTGGACCAATTTGGCCAATTCTTTTTGATAATGTTCGTTGAAGTTCAAGGAGGGTTTTTACAATGAGAAAAATTCGAATAATTATCGAAAAAACCCTAAAAACAGCCCTTTAATTTTCCCATGCAAACGTTTTCTAACTAAAACGTACAGTCGAATTGAGCGTTATTGTTACTGTATAAAGTTCATATTGCAAGCACTCACTGTTGTCTAAGCAATGAAGGTGTGTTCCTAACATCAAAGAGTCAATTTGCGCTTTATTAACGCTACATATAGTTGAAATTCAATCATATCTATCAAAACAGTGTGCGTGCGTGCGTTGGAGCACAGAATACATCGTTGGAGGATTTAATGTCACGTTCCAAAATTGAATAGCCACAAAATGTAATAGGTCATTTAGACTTTTTTTGCGATTTGGTTGGCTATGCGACATTATCTATAAAATAATTAGGAACAAAAAACTGCCACTGTACAAATCTTTTTGACAGGACGAAGTCTGTCGGGTCCGCTAGTTGGTTATAAATATCTACATATATCACCGGGTCGGTTCGATTTCGATAAGGATTATACCCACACCCTTAACTTCTTACTGGCAAATAACTTTTAATTCTTTTGTATATTTCATAACTACTAAAACGCTACAAGTCTATGATAATATCAATAGAACATTCAGACATCAACAGAGCGCGGACGCTATAAAAACAAAATTGTTGGATATGAGTATAGAGGTGAAATCGGAAGGTGCATTTATTGCGAAAAAATATTTTCAAAGGATTAAATATGGCGGCGTTACGAAAATTAAAAATAATATTTCAAAAATAGCTGCCTTTGGTAATAATTTACAAATTACGAATGGTACTGGTATCACTCGTGTAGCTTCTACCAAACAATATGGCCGATACTCTAAGGCAGCCATACTCAACCTGCATGGGGCTCGCTGTACTTTTTTGTGTGGCCCGAGCCGCGGCATAGCCCAGTACTTTTATTCCTACAGTAGTATTACAAATAATTAACGCCTACGTAAAATTAGTGTATTAAATAATTTTAGCATTCACTAATGTTTATACTCCCTTACTGCGTACACACAGAACACAGCATATTGCTACCTACCTATGTCAGCGGTTGTCTGTCACGCGATTGCACGCGGAGTTTAAATGTACTCTGTGGCTGTGGCGCGCGGGCGGGAAACGGCGACTTCGTTGCGACAGTGATCGAGGCGACGCCGACGTCTTAAGGGTGCCATATACGGACAGTTTTGCCTTCAGTTCTACCTGACCGGATGCAAATCCGTATCGTGTGTGTATAATCTAGCCTTAAGGTAAGCTCGCGTCAGTCGGCCGGACGGACTGAAGCACTTCGTTCACATCGGCCTGACCGGAAGAACTGAACGGGTCGTGTATTGACAAATCAGTTCAGTTGGCGCCTGAGCTGCGACTGCGACTGTGCGGACGTTTCTTTGCTCTTTCTTTCTAAAATGGCGTCATGGTCGAAAGATTTTTTATTGGAATTCATAGAATTGTTTAAAACACAAGAACCGCTGTGGTTAATAAAATCTAAAGATCATTACAATAAAGGAAAGCGAAATGCTTGTTATGACTTACTTTTGGAAAAGGTCTTGACGATTGACCAGACTGCTAATCGTGATACGATTACAAAAAAAAATAACAATTTGCGCAGTGCATTTAGAAAAGAACATAAAAAAGTTCAATCATCTATGGTATCGGGTGCGTCTGCTGATGAAATTTATACACCAAAACTATGGTATTACCGAGAACTTTTATTCTTCAAAGGATCAAGAGGAGCCCCTACCTTCAACTTCTAGCATCGATGTTTGTGTAGAGGTGAGTAAAAAATAAATAAATTTAAATCGTCTTTATTGAAATAAAATGTGGGTAAGTATATAACATTTTTATACAAAATTATACTGCCATTCTACTCGACCTATTCCATTGAAATATTCTACGAATACATCCCTTAATCCACTTGCAGTTTGGTTAACATTCCCGCGTCTGTTAAAACGTAAACAATTTTCTTCTCTAGTTTGTAGACCATTAATAGTTTCTCCAGATTCAATGTTTTCTTGGTCACAACAATCCATAGGAGAATACGTGCTCGGCGAATATTTCGCCTTAAAAAATTGTGTAAGGCGCAGCAAGCTAATACAACTGGTTTAATGTTTTCAAGATCAATGTGTATTTTGCTTTCCAATATTTGGAATCGGTTTACCATAATTCCAAAAACATTTTCTATAATGCGTCTAGCTCGTGAAAGTCTGTAATTGTAAATGCGTCTTTCCACATTCAATGTATTTTGACGAAATGGCTTCACAAATTCCGGCGACAACGGAAACGCATCATCTCCTAAAAATACGTAAGGCAAATGATAACCACTTACATCAGTTGGCAATGGCAAATTCAGAGATTTGTCAAGAAGTTTTCGATATAAATCTATATATTGAAATACTCCGCCATCCGACACTCGTCCATTAATTCCAAAAGAAAAATAAATAAATTCATAGTTTGAATTAGCTATGCCAAGTAACACTTGGCTGTCGAATCTTTTATAGTTACGGAAGTAGGAGCCAGCACCAGGAGGTGGTTTGATGGCGATATGCTTCCCGTCAACAACACCAACACAATGTGGAAAGTTCCATCTTGATTCAAAGCCCTTCGCTATCTCAATCCAATGTTGTTCATTTTGTGGAAACTGTAACAAAAGGTTAACAAATTATTCTTTACCTTTTCAGAGCCCTTCAACAGAAGATCTTGAAAACATTACATCACCCAACACTCCGCGACCAGAGTCAAGCCTGTCTTCAAGCTCTAGAAGTTTTAAAAGAAAACCACCAAACAGCACTACTAAGTTCGGAATCTCAATCTATATTACGAATAATTGGAAACCGCTTGTCTACTTTGCGCGAAGATGATGAGTATGATATAATAGGAAAAAATATTGCCGCCAAATTGCGATCTTTGAATTCTCTGCAAAAAATATATGCAGAAAAAATAATCAATGATACGTTATTCGAGGCTCAACTTAATAATTTAAGTAGGTACTCACGACTGTCTAATCCTGCTTTACCAAATTTAACCTATGCCAATCAGCAAGCAGATAATAATTCATATGTAAATCAATCGCAGCCTGTGTTTCGCGGTACAGCCAGCGAAATTATCATGCGAGTGGACAATGAACAACCCACGCCAACCTTGGCTGAATTGTCTGGAGTAGACTTTTCTAGTATGAAAATGAATGAAAATGAAAATGAAAAAATATTTATTTCTGCAATCCAATTCATTGACATATAGTGGCCAGAGTCTCCTTTTAAGTATAAATATACTTGTGTCAGAAGGCTCTGCTCTTCTCATAACATGATAACATTTGCCGTGGACTTAAGAAATAGATGAATATAATATAAAAATGTATTTAAAATTAACGCTAAAAAATTTATTCATACATATATATACATATACACACATATATATACATATATATATTTAGATTTTATAGATTGATGATTTGATTATAGACTGACATGATTACTCTTTTTTTGTCTTAAATTTTTTGTTGTAATAAATACACAAAATAAATTAAACGCTTTTCATTTACTTACCTTATAATAATCTCTCAATGCCTCCAATATTGCATAACACGTCTCTGGAATTATTCTTCTTAAAGCTTGTGGTGATATAATGGTAGAATATTTTAAATCTTCATACTTTCTTCCAGTTGCAAGGAATCTCAGAGTTGCAGTCAATCGCTCATGAGGAGATATGGCTTCTCGCATATTTGTGTTCATTTTTTCTATCATTGGTGTCACTAAATTGAGTAACTGTAAGTATACTTTCCTCATTCATGCGAAGATAGTTAAACCAGTCCTTTGGGTAAAATTGTAGTTCTCGTAAAATATGTATGTGGGAAAAGGTGCCCCTTTGTTTAAGCCACTTTTTGACCCACAATGTTCTTCTTTTCTTTTTTTTTGTATGTAGTAATGCTAAAGCAGCATAACATAATAATTCAGTTTCGTTCATAATTCGCAGCAACCTACAAAGAACTGAAACGACCACTACTTGCAGCAAATCAAAGTGAACTAGGGGCGCTATTTCCGTGTATGTGTACGAATCAGATCAGGCCGAACTGAGTCAGTTTGTCGGCCTCTCCATGTATGGTACGCTTTAGCGGGCGGGGGGCAGTGATCCCGCACATCGTCCGTCACTCATACGTCATCATCAGTTAGTTATAAAGCGCTATTGTTTTTTTTTTTTCGAATACCTATTGTAAAAGTATTACGGACTACCTTACCGCTGCTATAAGTTTTTTTCGTTATTTGTGACGAGAATTTAATTAAAATGGCTGGCGTATCTTCAAAGAGCAAGCGTAAAAATTCTGACGATATAAAATTTATTTCAAGACATTTGGGAAGAGGAATATTTTGTTGTTCTCAACAAAAACGGTTCGGCGACATGTTTAATCTGTCGCGAAAGTGTAATATTAAAAAATATAATATTATGCGACACTACACTACAAAACATAAGACGTTCAGCGATAGTTTTCCATTAGGGTCTGCATTGCGAAAAGAAAAGTTGCATTCTTTCAAAAGCTCATTGCAGCAACAGCAGAATGTTATGGCAGTTTCAATGTCACAAGATGTAGCGGTAACAAGAGCGTCCTACGAAATTTCTTACTTACTAGGAAAACCGTTTACTGACGCTGAGATAGTGAAAGAGTGTTTTATAAAACTTCAAATATATTATTCGACAAGTTTAGCAGTAAAACACAGATAATATCACAATCAAACAACTACAGCTCTCAGATTCCACCTGCGTCAGAAGATATTTCAAAGCATATTTCTGACTGTATCATCATTAGAGATCGGATAATCGGATGCATATTTACCTAAAGTTATTTTTGGCTCACAAATTATCGAAGCGGCTTTTTAAAATACATTTTGTTAAATAAAAATCCCGGGAAAATACGGGAATGCAAATTTAACGTAGTGATATTGTTTGAAAATTACTAAATTAAAATTAATTTTATTAAAATAGGTATTTATTTTCAAAAGACCGAGACTCCGGGTTCATTTATACAACTATGCATACGTATTTACATGAAGTTTAGTTTCAGTTCCCCGTGCAATTTATGAATGTACGATTCATTACATGAAGTGTGTGATACGAAAGTAGTGAGCTAGTTTGACTAAAACAATAATCAATTAAATAATTGAATAAAAAAACAGAAATGGTGAAAAATTTTATTTAACAAAACAATAAAAAGCCGTTTCCATACTTTGTCTTAAACTAACTTTAGGTAAATATGCATCCGATTATCCGATCTCTAATCATCATAGATGACTTGAAGAATTGTAAATATTTTAGCCTGGCATTTGATTCGAGCACTGATGTTTCCTCGACGTCACAATGCTCTATTTTGTACAGTACTGTACGGAACAGAATAGCGTTCGTGAAGATTTTCTCAAGTTTCTAGCCATGAAAGGTCAAACCATAGGAATAGATTATCTTGATATTATTTGTACTTTTATGAATAAAAATAATATTGATATTAAAAAAATGGTAAATGTTTGTACGGATGGTTGTCCATCTATGACTGGATCTGATGTTTACATCAACATACCTATGTGAATCTTCATATTCAAAAATGAAATACGCGAAAAATGTCTACAGATCTCGGCTTACTGATTCGCATCTAGACGACGGTTTGAGAATAGCATCTAGTAATTACGTCCCAGATTTAACAAAAATTGACAAAAATTTGTCACAGTATCAAAAATCACATTAGTTTTTATTAAATAAAAAAATGCTTATATTTTTAATTATACAGTTTTTTTTCTGTCGCATAATCTCCACATCTCCACAAATATTACAAATGCAAAAAAAAACTATTTGTCTGTTAAGCTTTCACTACTAAACCACTGGATCGATTTTGATGAAATTTGTTACATAGATAGATTTAGGAAAGAACATAGGTGACAAAAATACGTAGGTAAATTACTGCGGCCCGCAAGATTAAAGAGTATTAATTATGTGGCCCAAGGTAAATAAAGGTTGAGTATGGCTGCTCTAGGGTCTTGAATTCGTGATTCTGCTTGTTTAAGTTTCTAAGACATTAATTAAGTGAAATTTCACAGTACATCATGGTGAAAACTTGTTGTGTAAGGTGGTGTAATAGTCAGGCTTATGCTGGTTGTGGTATTTCATTTTTACCTTTGTTTACATTTTACATAAGTGCGGTGACAACAAAATAAATATTTTTTGGATGAGAAAAATAAAATTAAACTAAGTAACGTAGTACCTGTAACTAGTCTGTGAAATGTGAACGGATTTTAATAAATTGCATCTATAAACAGAGTACGTTTTAGATATTTGTAATATAGTATGGAAAATCGAAAAAAGATTAAACACAAGCTTTTTTCATTTTACATTTTGTAAACACTGCAGGCAAGAAAAATGGTGTTCATTTAATTAAATCCTAGTACACATTTCTGATGAAAATAGAATTCATAAGACCTGCTATAAATATGATCTTCTGCTCTGAATACATTTGTTATACCAATGATATACAGATCACAATATGTATGTACTGTAGGTACTGTTGTAACATTGAAATACTGTTTTCCAAAAAATGAAAACCTGCAGAGGTGGCTAGATGTTATCTTCAAAAAAATATTCAAGATTTAGTTTGATATGCAGCAAACGCTTTAAAAATGAGAATATAATAATTCATAAAGTCAAAGCTACGCTAAAATCTGATGCTGTTCCATCAATTTTCCCTGTTTGTAAGTAAAGTAATAATAATTTTTTTATGTTACATGGGTGTAAAATAAATATGATATTATTTTATTTTTATATGATATGTGGCGTGTGGATTACTTAATAATAAGCAAGCGTTGTTGCCACCCGATCCGCAGACCTCAAGGAGGCTAGCGGGGGTGCGCAGGCGCGGGCGGGGGCGCGAACTTTCTGGATCACGCCACCACCCACGCCAGTAGGAAGAGAGACTCGAAGACTTGAACACGATGCCATCTGCCGCGTCGCCTCACTCTCGCGCGCGTGCTTAGATTTTTCCCGTCGTTCTAGTTAGTTACCTATTACTCTGATTGTATTACTGTTAAAGTGTCAAGAATAGAAATTACACTTTTTCCAAGCACAATAAGTATTTCTCTTCGCCTTAGTAGATTCACAGTACCCGCCGTGCTACAGATATAATTTAAATGATTACTATTAGCATCAACAAAATATAAATAAGTCTATCTACATCTAACCTTATCTTTATTGCCGGATTTCCATAACATTAAGGTACAGTTTTGCAATTTCATTCACATTCACACTACATGTAGTTGAGCGTTTTCACGAAAAAGTGTACCCCACACTTTTCGGTTGTCCCTTGTGTTTGAAGTATTGTACTAACAAAATATGATATGATCTGGTGAATTTTTTACTGACTGTAAGCACTTAACACATTTTAAACTAGTAAATGAAGTGCACAAATATGAAAAAAATTAGAGCAATTAAAATAATGACCAATTTTAATCAGCAAGAAGTCAGTTTTTGACATGTCCCCCACTCGACTTTCTCGATGTTAAAGCTATTCTGAAAAATTTTTGTTCGCGATACATTGACTTTTTGGTACCATTTAAAAGAACTCTGAATCTTCTATCGTCTCCGGTACTTTATAAATTAAACCTTATACACACAGTTTCGCAATTCAATTTCAACAAACATGTAAAAAGTGGTGCCGACCGGACATGTCAGGTTAGTCACGGTTAAAACTGCTATTGAAATAATAAATAAGTACATTTTCGTTTTTGAACTGGCAACATTAAAACTTACAATTTACCGTTCGAAATAAAAATGAATCAGTTGTGACCACAGACCAATTAGAGAACAAGTTTAGACCGCCATGTCACATATAAAAGTTTTACTGCTTATTTTTTTAACTTCGCTCGTATCGAGCAGGCAAAGAGCAGAGCCCATACAGCCTATTCCGTGGTAAATCTTTATCTTCTTTATTCTTTGCTTTCCTATTTCTTTATTTTTTCCGCTTTTTATAATACCGAGACAGTGTGGGTTATAAAGAACAATGCCCACTTCCCATACATTTGAAAACCTGAGAATGAAGTTTGTTGTATAAGTCCAATTCATAGCAGAAATGTTAGATATAACAATCAGAATTCATGTTCTGTTGTCACTTTTTCTAATTGAACGCCACAAAAATAAAAAAATATAAAAACTTACTTTATAGGTTAGAATTTTCCGTGATCAGTGAAAACTAATTTTTAAATGTTTGGCCAAAACAATGTCTTTGGAAATGGATACTAATAATATTAATAACACATTATTATTTATAAAATACATAAATAACAGAAGTTTTGCAACTACTGTTTTTCTTACGTTGCAACTGCGTAATGAATTATTTCGTTAAGTACTTACTTTTGGAAAACATTGTATTAATAATAATTTCTTTATTGTATTTGGTGTATAAATATACTAATAAATAATTTACTTGTGATTTCTTGTCTATCTGCGGTACGTAGGTTTTGACTTTAATAACTACCAGTTTATTTGAAATTATTTTGTAATTTCTCAAGTAACTACCTATCTACTAAATACTCTACTTAATTAACATCAGGTGAAATAGGTTTCGTCGATGACGTTTTGGACTGGGCGCGTACTGGGCCACCGTGGTTTGAGGCCTAATCGCCCTAACATAACAGTTAGACTCGTACCCCTCAGTGGGGACGTATATGAGCCATGGTGATGAAATAGGGTAGGCCGCCCCTACTTTAACATGTAGGTATAAAGAAATACAATCCAAGTTAATCTGGCTTAAATATGGGAATAAGAAATAAAACACTATAAAAACATATATAATATGACGATGTTTTATTTGTATTGTTACAATAAATATTTTGTTTGTCATAATTTACATAGTGTGACACTGTAATGTAACTAATCACATTGAATACAGAAGGTCTCTGTTCGATGGCCCCAAAGTTAAGCTACAGCTTGTTACTGCAGGCCTAAGTTGTGAGTTACATTTAGTACTTAATACTTAAAGATACGGTTTTATTCGTCGTCTAAATCTCTTACTACCACATCGTCCAATAATCCAGCAGGAGCAGAGATATTATCTTCGTATCTAGCCCATCCAAGATACCACACTAACGTCATTACGTGGGCACAGCACCCAATGGTTCGTCGACCAACTATACAATTACAATAGTATTCGACTATCCCCAATCTGCCAGACAAATTATTTTCTATTAAAATATATACATAATATGTTTTTCTAGAGATATGTCTGGACTTAATTTTTCCTCTTATCAATGCTATGTCACCACTACCTCTCACATTATATTCAGAAAAAACCTGTGTGTCCCTGCATATTTCTATTCTATATGAACCATGAAACCGAATGTGTTCACCATAATATGATTTCGCTTGTCTAATCTGGTAAGTACCTAGGGCAAAAAGTACCAACTCACTGTAAGTAAGCCTAGGAAAATAAAATTCATTATTTCTGTCTGCGGTAATACTTTGAAAAGCACTAGATCTCCTGTTCATATTTAATTCATCAATCAATTGAGCTAAATTATTAACAAGATGAATTCTTTCATTAATTACAGATACAATTTCATTTGCATCATTTCTATCATGGAAACGGACACCAAATCGGTTAAGTAGACTAGCTGCTATTTGAAAGTTTCCCATCATATTAGGAACTGATTTATTAAAATAATCCTGCCTAAAGAGCTTAAAATCGCGTTTGAAATGGCCGTTCACGGCCTCAACTACCCATCGACATATTGTTACGCAACGGCTGTTGTTGGCTTGCTGTGTTGTGAGTTGGTGCTCGCCTTCTAATAGAGAATCAGGCATATATGGTCTGTAATTACATCCTTCTAACATTCTCATTGAATCCCGGAAACCTCTGTCTAAAATGAACACATCATTTTCTTGGAAATATGATCTGAGAGGAGCACTGTCAGCATCAAAAGGGATATCATGATATCTGCGTCAGATGTGGTAGCCTTGTATGGACCAAAACATTCCAAGATATAACCATCACAAGCAACAAATAAAAATGGTTTTAATAAGTTTTTGTATTTATGTAATGAATATGTATCTTTTTGAAATGAGTAATTGGAACTTTTGTTTATGTATATGTAAGTTCCATCACAAATTATTATTGCATTTGTATTATTTGCATTATATAATGCATTGGGTATTGTTAAATTATGTTCCATGAGTTGTTCTCTTGTCATGTGAGTAATGCCTAGATTCATGGGCACAAAATCTTGGATTAGAATTTCCCTGCACTTATTCATTAACCGTTCCAAGGTACTGCGAGGCACATCCAGCAATGTGGACAAACGAACATCTGATTCCCCTGTTCTTAGTTTTATTAACAATGCTGCTAAGCCTAAAATTCCATTGTGCATTTCTTTTATACTAGGAACTTCATCGACAAGTGTTAAAAAATCTTGTTTGGATCTTCCAGTCCAAAAGAAAAATTGATTTTCATCAATTTCTTGTATACTTTGAATGTTGGAAAAGTCCAGGTACGGTTTAAATGCATTAACAAAAAAAAAAACATGCTCCACTTGTTGCAGAGTAAATGTTGCAATGCTGTTGCTAGAATTATAAAGAATACTCCACTCATTACTTTGTCTATGCTCCATACAGACACGGCTGTGTACAGGGATATAATATCTATATGTACTAAGCACTGTAGCACGAAATGAGTCTGTCATGTTGTGAAGATTGGTATTCGTACAACCTGGGAAAAGACAGTGTGAAGCAGTATTTGCGGCTCGTTTATAATTTTCCAGAGTTATGTCACCTGATATCGCTTCAGTAGGTGCTTCTTCATTTTGGATGACTAGTTCAGTGGCAACTAAATCTTCACCTTCGTCAATGATGACTCTACGTACATCATCTACTTGCTGGTTACGTTGAGCAGCTCTCTTGCAACTCATCCAGCATGCATGGCATATTTTATCATCTGGTGACATCTATGGCAAAGAAACATAGTTATTTTTTTAAATAATGATTTAAAGTTATTTCTATTTTCTGGAGGTAGACTGGTAAAACAAGTATGTGTACTACTTGGAAAATTGAATTTATATACAAATGTTTTGGTTAAGGGCAGATTAAATTACTCTTATTTTATAATAGTGGTAGGTTGGTATGTGACATGTAAGTGTTTTATATCAATATAAAGAAAATAAATCAATACAAAAATCTCATCTATAAGCTATTACTATAATATTAATAATGAAAAATAGGTACCTGACGAGGTGATATTCTTGAGTGTACAACTGAAAGTATTTGTCTTTCTCTTCTGACGGATTGTCTATAACAGTGTGATGACTTTGACGATTTATAATTGATCTCCCACAAAGACTGCAAACTTGTCTACGAAATTGCTGGGATGACCCTGAAGCTTGGGCACTATCACTGCTTGTTGCTAATTGCTCATTGATGCTTCTCATTAGTCGATCATTACAAAGTTCACAAATGTAATCTCCCTCCATAATCTGAAATCATAAATTCAATAAGAAGTAATGGTCAGTAGGTTCCTTTGGGTTTTTTATGAGTTTATTTAGATTTAACTATGAGCAACATTACTTTTATTTCAAACTGTATAATTTGACTAATTCACTGTACCTACCTACATCTAAAAAAAATACAATGAAACATGGTTCGTGGAATCTGACTAAAGTTAAAACAAATTGTTCTTAATTTGTTTTTTTTTGGTACTACTAATAGACAATCTTTATAGCACACATATAGGTATATGTACTTACAATCACTGGTGATATCCATTCGCTTAGTAATGCAATAACTCTTATGTTCAGCTCAACAGCGTGAAAACGTCGAAAAGTATTCAAACATACGTTGCAGTTTATGCAAAGATTACGTTGGTTTCGTCGTGATGGCGACATTATGTATCCAGTATCCAAAGCAATGGTTGTCAAGTAAAGAAAGTATCGGAGTCCAAGAGAGAAAAAATGGGTCGTAAAAATCAGGAACACTTAAAATCGCACAGTACACACAGAAAACAACAACGTACGTTTGGCGGCCGGCGCTTGATTCGCAGATGACACTGACAGCAGAATGTCAAACGTCAAAAAAATCCGTTTCATGCAATATGAGCCGAAACCTAGGTACCTATTATGCACAACTACACTAACGTTTTCTTGTGTATTGGGTATGATTTTTATTTTTTTTTACTTAATATTAGGTAATATGTAAGTACAAATATGATAAAGATAATAATTAAAAATATTTCAAACAAATACTGGGTAGTAGTGCGTATAATGGAACATAACGTAACAACGGTAAAGGTACGTTCAGAAACAGTTAAGTTTTTTAGGTATTCAATTTTAAATAAATATTTTTTTTCTAGCGTTTCATTTAACTCGGTGATTAGTGTATTCAGTATACAAAAAAATTAGCTTAATTTTGACATATATTTCATTTCTATACATTGTCAGGTGAAAAATGGGCATTGTTCTTTAAAAAGATGTGGATATGATGCGTTTTTTCTTAAAATTTCTTGAATAGAACGCGGAATATCATCTGTGTTCTTGTATAGATCTATAAGCTCATTCATTAGCACAAGGCGTTGAATGCCAAATGAAGAGCAATTGAAGAACAAATGGTCCAACGATTCTTCTCCTCTATTGCAATGTCGACAAATTGATGAATTAGTCATAGCTTTTCTGTGTAGATGAAAGTTAATACGGCAATGTCCAATACGTAGACGATTCATAATAGTGTAAAATTTGCGGCCCATGTAAGTAAATTTTGCAAACCAAGGCACTTGACTTGCCGTTACACCTAATGATGCATACCATAATCCCTTTCCTTCAGTATTTTGAATATATTGCCAATGTAGCTCCCATTCTTTTTGTACCTGTTCTTTTAAAATTACTACAATATCAGTATGTGGTATAGGGGTATTTTTTATACATATAATTAATTGTTCTGGAAGATCACTGGAAGAGGTTATAGCCCTAGCCAAAGTGTTAGGGCATATTAAACCTTTTACTATTAGCGGTGCAAATTTGTCAAATGTCAAAAGAAAAGTAAAATGTGACAGCGATGACACCGCTCTCTTCTACTGAAAACATCGATATGGGTAAGTCGGCTCAATTTAATTAACTAACTAAATTTTACTGAAAAGCGTGTTTTCGGAAGCTAAACCATTCTTTCTTTGGTCCATACGAGCCGGATTGTTCCGACGCTGGTTAACATAGTTCACAAATATCGAAATTCAATCAATTTGTAATCGAGTCCAGATTGTTATAAAATCTGCTTGAATTGCAGGCTTAGCTCTTCGAAATCACACGCTTTTATTTCTTGAAAACACAATTTTTTTGCTCAGACTGTCTGTAATAATTATTGTACTACTTGTTTTAATTTTATATTTTCACAATGTCTAATAAAAAGCAGGTAGAGTTACACGTTCTGTCAACTAAAAAACAGCATATATATAAATCGGTGGAAGCTATGTATGACTTAGCGAAAGTGATTTCCCAGGATTCTTCAAAAATCTCTTCATTTCTTTTACGTGTAAAAGATTTAGGAAAAATGAGAATCGATTTTTATGACATATGTGATAGTATAAATGCCCTTAAGGCGGCTCTTAACCCCGAGGAACAAGCCGATATTAATGAAATGTTATTATTTGATGATCTCTATTACACGATTTTGGATGCTGCTGAGGTACACCAACCAAAAATTGAAGCATTTACCCCTGAGCCTCAGTCTCAGGCGGTCTGTTTACCCGTTAAGCCGCAGGTTCGACTGCCAAAAATTGAACTTCCGAAATTTTGCGGTAATATCGAGAACTGGTCTTCATTTATTGATATATATCTTCCTCTTGTTCATAATAACCAAGATTTAACTGATGTTGAAAAATTTCACTATCTCGCGTCATGTCTTTCAGGATCTGCCTTAAGCATTATTAAAAATATACCGATGACGGATAAAAATTACATTATTGTTTTCAATTCTTTATGCGAGCGATACGAGAATAAGCGAGTTTTAGCTACGACATATTTAGACAAAATTTTTAAGCTAAGACCTATGAACTCTCCCTCTTTTGATGAATTATCACGATTTACTAACATTTTCAATGAATGTGTCAATGCTCTTAAAGCGTTTAATATTGAAAACCTTAGTGAGTTTATTTTATTCTATATGGCTTTTCGTTCATTAGATTCGGAAACAAAACAAAAATTTGAAGAGCAAAATATTTGTAAAAAAACCTTACCGACTTACACCATGCTATCGGATTTTTTGAACAACCACGTGCGAGTTTTAGAGCTTAGTCAACCTTCAAGTTCTACTCCGGTGGTAAAATTTTACCCAAAGGCCAGCGTCGCTCCTAAAGCCGCTAGCGCCTCATTCGGTTACAACAAAAGGTCCTTCTTAACTTCGAAATCAAACAATGAATCAAATCTTTTGAATTGTCCTTGCTGTAATCTTAGTCATTCGATTTATAAATGCACACAGCTCAAATCTATGAATGTGCCCGCTAGGCGCGCCTTAGTTGAAAAGTTGCGGTTATGTACGAATTGTTTGCGATCTTCTCACAATCTTAAAGAATGTTTCTCTAAAACGTGTTGTTTTGCTTGCGGTGGTAAACATAACACACTGTTACACATCGATGAAGCTACGAACTTACCAGCCACTGGTACATCGCTGTGCGTCTCCGAAGACGTCGCCAAGCCGGACGAATCATCAACATCACTTGCTTGTATTAAGATGCAAAATAAACAGTTAAGTGATGTGTCGGTTAAACTTTTGGGTTCGGCGATGATTCGGTTACGTGACACTAATGGCTGTATGCATGAAGTTCGAGCCCTGATTGACAGCTGCTCTCAAGACTGCTTTATGACTACATCGTGTGCTAGACGTTTAGGGTTACAAATAAGGCGAAGTCGAGCATCGGTCGTCGGATTAGGAGAGAATCTAATACATGATATACAGGGTGTTACATTTTGCTCTGTTCTACCTCGTAATGCTACTTCACCGCAGTTCAATTTACCATTTATACTTATTAAAAATATTACATCAGAGATGCCATCAATTTCATTGCCTGGTAATATTCGCAAGCAATTCGAGCATTTAAATTTAGCAGATCCGTCTTTTGATAAATCTTCGAGAGTTGATATCCTACTAGGCGTGGAAATCTTCGATCAGGTCTATGACGGCCAACGCTACTCGCCAGGTCCAAATATGCCTGCGGCGCTTCATAGCGTATTTGGCTGGATCATAACTGGTCAGTTCAATATAGCCTGTGCCCAAGGTCACTCAGGAACGTCTCTGCTCGTAGCATCAGCGACTCATCTGGATGATTTAGTTAAAAGATTCTGGGAGTTAGAAGAGCCTCCGTGCAAGCCTCTTTCGCACCCAGAAGATGATATATGCGAATCCATGTACATGAAGCAGATGTACCGTGAAGCTGACGGTCGCTACGTTGTTCCTATTATGGCAAAAGAAGATTCGTTTCAATTAGGTGACTCGTACAGTCGCAGTCACAACAGGTTCCTTAATTTAGAAAAGCGCCTTGCTCGTGACGAAGATTTGAAGCAGGATTATTCCAATTTTATGAAGGAATATGAGGATTTGGGACACATGTCTCCCTATACTTCTGATAACAATCAGACATATTTGATTCCTCATCACTGTGTAATTCGTCCGAGCAGTGTTACAACGAAACTGAGGGTCGTTTTTGACGCCAGTTGTAAAACTACTAATGATAAATCACTTAATGATGTAGTTTACACTGGTCCTAAGTTACAAGTTGATATTATTGACATTATTATCAGATTCCGGCTACATAAAGTAGTATTCACTGCTGATATTTGCAAAATGTATCGTCAGATAAAAATCATTCCAGAGGATCGTCATTATCAGCATATTCTTTGGAGAGAGTCAGCGGAATCGCCTATGCAAGAATATGAACTGAATACTGTAACATATGGAGTTAGCAGTTCACCATATCTTGCCATTAGAACGCTTCGTCAACTTGCCAATGACCATGCGGATATCTATCCACGTGTGGCGCAAGTTTTACATGAAGAAACTTTTATGGACGACATTACTACAGGAGCACAGTCCACAGAAGCTGCTCTTAAATTACGTGATGATGTCATTAATCATTTAAAACTTGGTCAGTTTGAACTCCGTAAGTGGAGTAGCAATGACACCACGGTTTTGGCCGATTTACCCGCTGAACACTGCCAGTTACCAAAGTCTTTCGATGAGAAAGATGTATCTCTCAAGATCTTGGGGATTAAATGGGAACCCAAAGTCGATTGTTTCACGTACGATACATCAGAAATCGATTTACAGTCAGTCATAACTAAAAGAAAGATTCTTTCGGCGGTAGCTAGGATATTCGATCCGCTAGGTTGGGTATGTCCGGTAGTTTTAACAGCGAAAATAATTATTCAGGATCTCTGGAAATTAAAATTATCATGGGATGAACCAGTACCAGATGATTTACAAAAACGATGGATAGCTTTTTCTATCCACTTACCTGAACTCAAACGTATACATCTTCCAAGATTTGTTTTACCAATTGAAAATGTTGAGGTGAGTTTAGTTGGATTTTGTGATGGATCCTCTAAAGGCTATGGTTGCTGTGTGTATCTGGTTGTTGATTGCGGTCTTGATCAGTCAAAAGCGATTAACTTATTAATAGCTAAATCGAAAGTAGCCCCAAACAAGACCACTACCGTTAATCGTCTAGAGTTATGCGGGTCCCTATTATTGGCTCGTGTGCTAAAACATGTATACGATTTATTGAAACAAAAAACAAAAATAGACTCAGTTGTTGCATACACTGATAGCTCTACGGTCTTGTCTTGGCTGAGAACTGAGCCTTGTAAGCTAAAATTATTCGTAGCCAATCGAGTTGTTCAAATTCATGAGCTAGTAGGTAGTGTAGCAACTTGGCGTCATGTAGAAACTGAAAACAACCCTGCTGATTGTTGTAGCCGGGGATTATCTGTGCCAAAAATTCTTAATCACGATGTTTGGTGGCAAGGCCCAGTTTGGTTAAAAGAGCCTTCATCAAAATGGCCAACGGGAGCTCATCTTTCAATCAAAACTTCAGAGTTACCTGAGTTGAAGAACGAAATAGCTACCGTAACACTTGTAACAAATGTTACAGATAATTTTGTTAGTGACTTTTCATCTTCCTTTTCTTCTTGGTTTAGAATGCAACGAGTTTTTGCTTGGGTTATACGTTTTGTTAAAAATTTAAAATGTTCTCCAAATGAACGAAATTTTTCCAGTCTCTCAGTAGCTGAGGTAAATGCAGCACAAATTAAAATTATTAAGCAGCTGCAATATGTTTTCTTCTATAAAGAAATTTGTTCGATTCAGCAAGGTCTATCTTGCAATAAGTTAATTCAAAAACTTAGTCCTTTTATTGATTCTTTTGGTTTATTGCGAGTGGGGGGTAGGATTGACAATTCAAACTTGTCTGATAAATCTAAACACCCTATACTTATTCCTAAATGTTTAATTGCTAACATAATCATTGATTCCTTCCATAAAAAATATTTACATTGCGGGCCTCGGACTTTACAATCCTTAATTGTAAGAGATTATTGGATTTTAGGTATTAGACTTTTAATTCGGTCACGATTATCCAAATGCATTACTTGTTTCAAGTCACATCCTGTACCTCTAACACCTTTGATGGGCAATTTACCTCCTAATCGGGTTCAGGCTAGTGCTTGCTTCGAGTGCGTTGGTATTGATTTTGGAGGGCCCTTTGTTATAAAAGAAAGTAGGCGCAGGAATGCTAAAACATATAAGGTATATATCTGTCTGTTTGTATGTCTAGCGATAAAAGCTATACATCTTGAAGTAGTTACGGAACTGTCTACTGAAGCCTTTATAGCAGCTCTTGACCGATTTATTGCTCGCCGCGGGTTTTGTAAGGAAATTATCTCAGACTGTGGCACGAACTTCGTAGGAGCAAAAAGATATTTGAATGAAATTAATAAAATTTTTGAGTCGCAAAATTCTCAATTATCGGATGAACTTGTTTCGCGTAAAATTAATTGGAGACTAAATCCACCTGGAGCTCCCCATTTTGGCGGAATTTTTGAAAGCGGCATAAAATCCACAAAATTTCATTTGCGTCGAGTAGTGGGTTCTCAAACTTTAACACTCGAGGAAATGATTACAATCCCAACTAATATTATAAATGCGAAAGTCTGTTTGTTGTGTTTGTTTGTTACCTCTTCACGCTTAAACTACTGGACCGATTCAAAAATTCTTTCACCTTTGGAAAGCTACATTCTCCCCGAGTAACATTAGGCTACTTTTTTATCCCGGAAAAATCGACAGATCCCACGGATGCGCAATAAAGGCTTCGCTCAAAAACTACTGCAACAGATTTTTATGCGGTTTTCATCAATAGATAGAGTGATTTGTGAGGAGTTTTGCGGCATTTTTTATCTCGGGAAAAAACGGATAGTCCCACGGAAGCGCGGATAAATCTTCGCACATAAACCGACTTCCCGTATATTGTAGCCGTGGGCAAAAGCTATGACCCTTAACCCTCTATACACCCAATCCCGAAATCCACGCGGGCGAAGCCGCGGCAGAAAAGCTAGTTTTACATAAAGTTGAAAGCTATTTTCAAATTCTCGCCCGCTTTGCAGTAGTTCTACCGATGAACGAATGCGACGTACTAACGCCTGGACATTTTTTGGTTGGTCGTCATTTAGTTGCACTTCCTGAAACTACTTTAATAGGTAATTTGTCAATAACTCTACGATTTCTCGCTGGAGGATGATTCAAAAGATGACACAACACTTTTAAAATCTGCAGCTGGACTATTTTACACACTTGTACAACAACGTAAAATGGACAACATCAGTGCCTACATAAAAATTGGTGAGGTCGGTTTTACTACTAGAATCCAATCTCCCAGCTACACATTGGCGAATAGGTCGGAATGATCAGATTCCATCCTGGTGCAGATGGTGTTGTACGTTCATTACAGTAAGACTTCCACCGGTTTATATAAAAAGCCTGTATGTAAAGTATGTCCATTGCCTTAATTTGTAATACATTTTATTATTTTTTATAACACAGAAATCACTTTTTAAGTTAATAAAGAAATTTTGTTTTCTCTAATAATTTTATTTCACTAGAATGAACTTTTATGTTATTAACGTACATAACAAATAGAATTTTATTTTGTTTCATCATTCATTAACAATCTGAGCACAAAGTTGATTTAAACTTATTTTCGCATTTGAAATCTGAGCCGATTTCAAGTGGGGGGAAAATGTTAGGGCATAGTAAACCTCTTTACTATTAGCGGTGCAAATTTGTCAAATGTCAAAAGAAAAGTAAAATGTGACAGCGATGACACCGCTCTCTTCTACTGAAAACATCGATATGGGTAAGTCGGCTCAATTTAATTAACTAAATAAATTTTACTGAAAAGCGTGTTTTCGGAAGCTTGTCTGCACATTCATTGCCTGCAATATGTTTGTGTGCTGGAACCCATATGAAAATAATTTTTTTACCCATATTAGACAGCTCTGTCCATTCATGCTAATATCAATAATATATAATTAGTTTTTGCATCTAATTTGTTATTACTAAGAGCTTTAAGCACACTCTGACTGTCACTAACAATAATCCAATTTTTGTCTTCCTCACTATTGTTTTGAATGTATTTTAATGTAGCATATATTGCCAGGGCCTCTGCTGTGAATATACTAGCATATTTGTTCAGATCATAACTGTTACCTGATTTTGTTTTGGAGTCATAAAAAGCCATAGACACTGCTATTATTTTTAGACCCATCAGTATACACTTTTCTAAAATTGTTCCAATTAGACAATAACATATATACATCTTCTTTGGTATTAAGGTCATCTTTAATAATAATTTCCATGTCAGTAAATTTGGCAGAAAAGCTACCGTTATAACAGGCCCAAATTTGTTTTGTATAAATATTGTATGTATTAATTACAGGACAGTAAAGAGAAAAATCTTTAATAAAAAGGGTGAAGAATGATAAATAGTAGCATAATCATTGAATGTAGAAAGGACATGCAACAAAATGTTATATTTTAATGAAGACAGTTTCAACAGAAACTTAGATTTAAGATAGTTAAACCTAATATGAAGTGGAGGAATATTACATTCAAGCTGCATTGTTGCAATAGGAGAAGTTATGAATGCTCCTGTAATAAGACGTAAGTTTAGTTTTGTTTTGTATCTTATCTAACTTATCAACTAAATTTTTATTTGATGCAAAACATGAATATCCATATTCAAAATGACTACGTACTAAAGACTTGTATAATAATAAAAGTATTTTAGGGTCTGCACCCCAATATGAATAAGCCAAAGTTTTGAGAATGTTAAAGGCCTTTAGTGCTCTAGCTATAAGTAAATCAACATATTTACACCATGATAAAGTATCTGTAAATATTATACCTAAAAACTTTGCATCAGAAGCGAAAGCTATGTATTTATTATTATTTTTATATTAACATCAATGATTTTCTTACCAATTTTGTCTTACTTGTGTTTATCTCTAAATTTAATAGTCAAAATATCCTTTCAAATTAATTAATGCACTGTTAATCTATGTTTCAGATCATCACTATTAGAGGATGCATATATATATTAATAATAATAATAATAATAATTCTTTATTTAGTAACCATGACTCAATTTTGTTAGTATTACTTAACCTATTGTTAGTAAGTACATTTTTATCTAGCAAAAAATAAAAGTAAAAATCATTTCTGCCCCACTCCATGGGCCACAGCACAGCAGTGATTCAAGCAGGAACAGTCAAATCTACTGGCAATCACAGCCATGATGCTGTTACCACTGTCCCTAACTCTGCGCACCAGGGATGCACATCTTTTTCGCATTATTGTGTAAAAACAATTAACCCGCGCTTCAGCAAACATCCCTGATGCGCTACAGAAGCGGGGCAGTCGCAACAACACCCTGAAAGCATTATTAAACTGTACCCGGAGCGCATTGTACGTTTTTTGCGTATACTTGACCCACAGGCTACTCGTGTAGAAGGAAGTGCAATACGCTCTAAAAAGTGTTAGTTTCACCTCCCTTGTACAATGAGCAAACCTACGGGCCAGCATGTTCGCTCTGACTGAAAGAGCACGTCGCTCTCTTTCCATGTCCTCATCATCTTTAAGGTCAGGAGCTAAAATATGTCCAAGATATTTAAATCTGTGTACTCTCTCGAGTTCTGAATTATGTATGAAAATAGGTGGTATTTTTTCATATTTTCTACTGCTGACCTCAAAAACCATGACCTGGCTCTTTTTTACATTATAAGTCAGTCCATGCGTTTTAGCATATCTCTCACAGATGTCCGCGAGCTCTCTCAAGCCACACAATGACGCACTCAACAGCACCATATCATCTGCGTAACTGATATTATTGACGCATACCCCGTCTATATGGCAACCGATTTTGGCGCTGGTGAGCTCGTCAATCAGGTCATTTATGTACAGGTTGAAAAGCGTTGGTGAGCACAACCCCCCCTGTCTCACCCCGCATTCCAGCCCGTACGCATCAGACAAGGCCCCTTCCCATCTGACATTGTTAACCTGGCCCCCATACCAGAACTGGAGTATATTTATGAGTTCAACCGGCATATGTGCTTTATGAAGTTTTTTCCACAATATATCGTAAGAGACCAAGTCAAACGCCCTAGAAAGGTCGAGAAAGCAAGCAAACACGGGAGTTTTACGCTCAGTGTAGTACTTGACGGTATGCTTAAGGCACAGTATAGCGCTTTCCGTTGACAGACCTGGCCTAAATCCAAACTGATTGTCATGCGGTTCAAAATGATTTTTTAGCTGTGTGTTAAGAACACCGTCAAACACCTTTGAGATGACAGTTGCCAACGAAATAGGCCTATAGTTATTCTTGTCCGCGAGATCGCCTGTTTTATTTTTAACTACAGGTACCACTATGGTTCGCATCATGTCATCCGGCATGTAACTATGGCCTATGCAAAAATTGAACAACATATACAATAAACGTGGTAAATGCGGGCCAGCAAACTTAAGATGCTCAACACTGAGGCTGTCATGGCCAGGAGATTTACCTCGAGACATAGATTTTATTTTCGATTTAATCTCATTGACAGAGATCTTTATGACCCTGTCCACACCAGCAACAGCATTCAGCACCGACTGTGAGCGTGCTAATGGGCTTTTTACAGTAAAATGGTTTCTAAATATGTTAGCTATATCTTTAGGCTCACTTATACCCTCGACACACACCGGGGGGCTCGCCTTACTTTGCAACTTATTGGTAGCTTTCCAAAACGATCGAAAATCACTATCCGAATGATGCGAGGCCAAAATATCCATTTTAATTTGATTTTCATTGTCCTGACACCATTTCAGACGCGACCTAAAAATCTTTCTGGCTTCCGTCATTTGGTTGAAATAAAATCCTGAGGTGGGTTTACAATACCACGACCACAAAAGATATTTTAGCTTCGCCTCCCGGTGTGCCCCAGCTACATGTTTATTCCAGCCCACTATAACTCTTTTAGATCTAAAATTTTTATTATACCCTATCACTGCAGCCTCACTCATAGCACTAACAATTTGTTTATACAATTTATCTATAGTAGATCTATGCTCTGGATCATTACACATTTTATCACAGCAGTTGCGTAACTCATCAGGAAACTCTATAAGTCTCAGCATTTTATTACATTCCTGCTTGTAAACATCACATTGTTGACTATTTCTTTCCCCCCATGTAATATAATTTCGACAGATAATCGGTTTAGATTTCTTTGACAAAACTAATTCTAAGTTACATTCTATAACTAGAGGCAGATGATCTGACCAAAGGACATCTTCAATTACATAAACCTTTTGTACTGACCGATATGCAGCCCTAGTTACTAAACAATGGTCGAGCCAACGCTTTGATCCATACACATCGCTAATGAAAGTAAACGTACCAGATTTTATTCCTAATAAATCTACATCAACACATGACCATTGTTGTTCTTTACAGTAGTTTGTCAACTCATGGTAGAAGCGCTCAGAAGGATGCGCATTAAAATCCCCAAGCATGTAAACACAGTCTACAGAGTAACTGTCTATAATAGCACTCACCGAGCTCAATACGTCCGTAAAATCCGTCAGGTTTAGCACTGCATCCGTAGGCATGTATATGCTAAGCACTAGGATTGACTTTTCATTTAACACTATTTTTATTGCACAAACACGCGGATTGTCACACTGAACAACTACCACATTCTGAAAAACACTACTTCTCCACAGCAGAGCTACACCACCGTGAGGCCTGCCCCGTAGAATACCCGCCGTCGTGTCCACTGCAGATACACCAGTACATCCAAACTCATCATTTATGGTGTTTAGAAAAGTAATTTCTTCCGGCAACAACCATGTTTCCTGTAAGGCAATAATGTCTGACACCTGGCAGAGATCTCTTACGGCATCGATTGAACGCTTAATGTTTTTGCAATTAAAAGTAACTAGCTTTTTATTCATGAACAGAAGTAATAGGGCCGCTTCCTGTCACAGGTGTCCCATTATTACGTTTTATTTTAAAGTTAATAAAACGTCTAAAGATAATTCCTTGTGGCCATAGCGTTTCATTTAGGAATAATGGTAATTTGGTCTCTGACACAAAAAACTTATATGCATTATGTTCGCATTGACGCCTAATAGAAATTTTTTCTAGTATCACTGTTTCTTGAGTTTTTTTGTTAATGTAGTTCACGATGTCCAAATCCTTCGTGTCCTTGTGAACATTCGTAATAAACAAAGGTATTTTTCTCTCCGCAGCTCTAAACTTTTCCTCGGCATCAATTAGAACAGTCCCTGTTTTGCCTTCAATGCGATTTCTAGATTTTTTTCCCTTCTGTACTACAGTCTTCCACTCACTATCCGACTTTAACATGGTTGCATAAGATACATTTTTTACGCGCAATGGTATTATGTTACTTGCGTCGGTAATGCTGTTATTCGTCATAGCAAACTGTGAGTCATTCCGCGCCACTGTTCGCTCGCTCTCGCGGCACTTATAGCTCACGTCATTCGCTTCGACCGTTGAGTTTTGAGTATCTCCGATAAAGTTATTACAGTTACCCTCGTTATTATTTATACATATACTTTTATATTGCGGATGATGATCATCAGTTGTAATCTCCTCACAGGTGTTATTTCCATTGGTAAGCAGTACAGAATCATCCAAATTTGACAGCCCCATGGGACCGCTATCGCGATAAGCACCTCTCTTCATATTAATTTTAACAGCTGAGAATGGTGGCGATGTTTGCTTGAATTGCAAACACTCATTCTTAAATTCTTGAAGTTGATCAATTGTAACACATGATGATTTCAATGTTTTAATCTCCTCCTGAACTAGTACCAAATCCTTAAGCAGCTTAGACACATCAAGGTG
This sequence comes from Scirpophaga incertulas, assembly GCA_036419045.1. Lineage (NCBI taxonomy): Eukaryota > Metazoa > Arthropoda > Insecta > Lepidoptera > Crambidae > Scirpophaga > Scirpophaga incertulas. Next base: position 13,956 of record JAYEAL010000656.1, on the reverse strand, counting down.
ATCGAAAGTTATTGGCGGTAACTTCTCCAAATCACGGGCTACAAATATAGGAAGAACATCTGGGTCCGTAGATTTGAAGAAGCTGATGATATCGTATAGTACACGATTTTCCTTGCCTTTCCCTTTGCGATTTTTTCTTCTCAATTCTTGCGATACAGCTTCAAATAACAATGTCTGTGAATTTTCAATCTGTTCACTACTAAAAAATGATGAACATATTTTCACTAAACTTTCTTCGTCAGCAATCGACAACTTATTTTGTACATATGACAGTAGTTCGTCGATAACAATATTACAGTTATTACATTTCACACGCGACATTTTAGCTCAGACCTTATTATTACAGTCAAATAATCGATGAGGCGCGTGTGACGCGAATGGATGCGCGCGCGCAACTGATTGCAAGAACTGATATTGCAAAATCATCAGCATATTGCAATTTTTTTACATATGGTCCTAAAATTATATTAATTTGGTGTATATATAATAAAAATATTAGTGGACTTAATCCCACCTTGACATACACCCTTATATGCAAGTCTTGGTCCAATCAACTTGCTGTTATTAACTTTTACAACTAGGCGGCATGCAAAAATTTATATATCCAATTATTAATTTTTTCAGGAATACCTAAACGATGTAACTCTTTAACTAATATACACAGATTAACATTATTGAAAGCAGAAGAAATATCAAAGAATATACAAGCTAGAGACTTATTAGTGATTTTTGATTTATGAATATCCAGCAGTAGTGTATTGAAACTCTGACTAGCTGAGAATCCACGTCTGAAGCCGAACTGATTATTAGGTAAACAAATGATTTTTTTCTATATAAAATTCTAATCTTTGCTTGAGAAAGTTGTTCAAATAGTTTACCCATACATGAAGTTAAGGCTATAGGCCTATAAGAGTCGGCAGAATCTTTGTCTTTACCTTGCTTCAATATGGGAACGAGACAATCTGTTTTCCATTGATCAGGAATTTTATATCATTTTTTATTTTTTTTTTTAATTATTAAAACTGCATGTAGGTGTATATGTTTTATTAAATCTCTTCATCTGATTCCATATTAAAGACAATGGTGTTGTACGATTAAAGGATTCACAAAGCCTAGCCCAGCTAGCCTGTCTTTCTTTTTTTAAAGTCAATTTTTTAAGGCTTGAAGTTTTTTTATAATTAATATAGTTAATTTCAGTCGGATTTTCCTTAAAAGCTATATAAGCATTCTTGCAGTTTAATACAGCAATTGACATATATCATTCCACCCAAGGCAAAGGAATCTTGGATTTTTTTGTTTTGGAACATTGTTTTTGCAATGATAGTAAGTGTCAGGATTGTATGGTAGGCATTTATTTACTGAAGGTGATCAAAATATTTGTAAAATTATCATAATATTTTTAATGGTTTCTGTTATGATTTCATTATATAAAAAAGGTATTAAATTGTATAATAAGTCAAGCACTTGTAATGTTAAATGGTATTTGATTTGACTAAAAGGAAACTGTGGTTTTGGCGCCACTGATGCGGACTGAAATGAAATGGCGGCAAAATGAAGGTATATAATGTGACCTAGTCTCTAAGCACAGTTTAGTTCTTAAGCAACAGTCGACGAGTTAGTTTTAAAGTGAACAGTCAGTGTACAAGTTTGTAGTATTACATATATTTGTAACAAAGAACGGTGATTTTCATTACATCTCAGAAGTGGGATACGCAACAAGTACAAGATAAGTAAATAAGAAAAAGAAAATGTGGTTTGTTAAAAGCATTATGCCTTATCCAATTTGATTCTTCCTTGTTGTTTCTTTACAAGAATCTTATTAAATGTATAACACTCGTTTTCATAATGTTTTACTTCCACCAAAAGGCGGTAGAAAGAAGAAAACTTCTACGTAAATAACAGAAAGTTTAATTAAGTACTATTAGATTGGTTTGTTGCATTGGGCAAAATGAGGTTTACGCATCTCGTTATGTCAGGGCTACCCTCTGATGGCGTGATGTGTGAATTAAGCATAGTGTTGCGTGGGTGCTTGGTTAGGGCTACCCCCTAACAGTAATCACGTAGTATTGTGCACTCAAATCGAACGTGTTGATGTTTGATCAGGGCTACTCTCTAATAGCAGTGACACATATCGGTTTTACCTTGCCGCATATGAAATAAACTATATATATCGAGAATGAAATATAAAGAATTTTACTTTTTTTTGTTAAACCAAAATTACAATAGAAATTAAATGTACCTACCTACTTTTTTTTTTTTTGGACAAAATATGAACAATACTTGTTCACTACTTAACAGGTATGCTTTCTGTTAATTGTTGAGTGAACTAGACGTTGTCTGATTAATAACTCGCTGTTTAAAGATTGGATAAGACTTAATTTGCTTATTCTATGCTTACTTAGTTTTTATGGCTATTGAACTATGCTTGTTCAGTGGTCATTTGGGGATGCACTAACTGTGCTCACTGGGTTATTGAACAGGTATGCTTCCTGTTGGTTTTTGAGTGAGCCAGTAGTCGTCCGATGGATAACAAAGTGTACAATAATTGTATAAATAAGACATATAGTTACTTGTTTTATGCTTATTTAGTTTTTATGATTATTTAACTATGCTTGTTCAGTGGTCATTTGGGGATGCACTAACTGTGCTCACTGGTTTATTGAACAGGTATGCTTCCTGTTGGTTTTTGAGTGAGCCAGTAGTCGTCGGATGGATAACAAACTGTACAATAATTGAATAAATAAGACATATAGTTACTTGTTTTATGCTTACTTAGTTTTTATGACTATTGAACTTTGCTTGTTCAATGGTTGTTAGGGAACGCACTAGCTGTGCTCACTGGTTTATTGAACAGGTATGCTTCCTGTTGGTTTTTGAGTGAGCCAGTAGTCGTCGGATGGATAACAAACTGTACAATAATTGAATAAATAAGACATATAGTTACTTGTTTTATGCTTACTTAGTTTTTATGACTATAGAACTTTGCTTGTTCAATGGTTGTTAGGGAACGCACTAGCTGTGCTCACTGGTTTATTGAACAGGTATGCTTCCTGTTGGTTGTTGAGTGAGCCAGTAGTCGTCGGATGGATAACTCACTGTCTGATAAGTGGATAAATAAGACATAGTTACATGTTTTATGCTTACTTAGTTTTTATGACTATTAAACCATGCTTGTTCAATGGTTCTTAGGGGACGCACTAGCTGTGCTCACTGGGTTATTGAACAGGTATGCTTCCTGTTGGTTGTTGAGTGAGCCAGTAGTCGTCGGATGGATAACTCACTGTCTGATAATTGGATAAATAAGACGTAGTTACATGTTTTATGCTTACTTAGTTTTTATGACTATTAAACCATGCTTGTTCAATGGTTCTTAGGGGACGCACTAGCTGTGCTCACTGGGTTATTGAACAGGTATGCTTCCTGTTGGTTGTTGAGTGAGCCAGTAGTCGTCGGATGGATAACTCACTGTCTGATAATTGGATAAATAAGACGTAGTTACATGTTTTATGCTTACTTAGTTTTTATGACTATTAAACCATGCTTGTTCAATGTTCTTAGGGGACGCACTAGCTGTGCTCACTGGGTTATAGAACAGGTATGCTTATTTGTCAGATGGATAACAAACTGTTCAGTATTGAATAAATAAGATATATTACTTGTTTCATGCTTACTTTTTAAATAAATAAAATAAAAATAATAATGGTTTTTAAATAATATTACATTGCTTATTTTCTATAGGACTTCCCAGTAAGTAATCGTGATACTTGAGTTGGGAATGTCCTGCTCCACCCTGGGGGTGACATGGTATAATCGATCTTAACAAGTATAAATGTAGGTTATTACTTACAAAATTATATAAAACTTAACTTGAGATGTATTTGTTTATTTAAGTATGAAAGTGTGTGTTTGTGTTTGTATGCGATTGTGTGTAGTGTGTGTGTTGTATGTCGTTATGTGCATTGTAACATTTTAGTAGGTACCTTTATTCAACTATGCAATTCTTTTCAGAAAATTTTCAACTTCATCGTACGACAATGATTTTAACCAACTTGTTATTCCATTTTTGTAATCAAACAAAAGCATTGGGTAAATATGTAAAATTTTATTAATTTTATTATATACGAAAGGCGATTGGGAAATAAATTGTCGCCTAGCGAATCCTGTACGCGTTGGGTAAGTTGTAGCGATCACGTCATTGCGTCTCCCATTTAATAAAGTTGGATACGGATTGGATTCCGTATACATAATTTTCTTACAGATAATAAACCAGTTTCAATGTACAGCATGTTTGTGGAATACCTATAGGGTTTGAAGTGCATTACTTTAATTAGGGACCTCTGTGTTCGCTCAATATCAATAAATCTAGTTTTAGCAGCTCCTCCCCACACGGGAATGCAATAGGCAATAATAGATTCTACTAGTGCAATGTATGTTCTGTTGATCAGATCTCTGTTTATCAAATATTCGAGTGTTTTTAAAAACCCAGGAGAGTTTTCATATAAAGCCATATTGAGATTCTGATAGTATGTTATATTTAGTAAGGCAGCTGTCTAGTCTGGCATGCATTAGCTTTTCAATTATTTTGGATATTGCAGACAGTACGGCTACAGGTCTAAAATTGCCGACATATGTCTAATCACCATCCTTATGCACGGGAGTAATTATTGAGCGTTTAAGCGCCTTGAAAAAAAAATCCTCCTCGTGAAAACAAAGATTTGCTAGGGCTGTTAAAAAGGGGATAAGTATGTTTTTCGCTAACTTTATAAATTTGGTAGGTATGCCATACCAACAGCTGCACTTTCCGATGACAGACTCATTATTATGCTATTTACTTCAATTACATCGGTATCCAATAAAACAAATGACTCTGGCTGTATATAAATGTTATTGTTGCTTATGGAAGTGCATTGTGATATATTGTGTTTACTGATAATAGTTTCTGCTAATTTGGAGCCGACGTTTACAAAAAAAAAAAAAAAATTTACGTAATCGTTAGACGTTTGCGGATCCGATGTAATCGAAAGTAGTTCAGCATTTGAAGTTTTGGAAATGTTGTTAATCGTGGACCATAACTTTTTTGGATTTTTAATAGAAATGTCAATTTGAGATTTGTTGTATTGTCTTTTAAGCCTTTTAATTAAATTACTGCAGTAGTTCCTAAAGCGTTTATATGCTATTCTTAATATTTCGTTGTGAGAATGAGATTTTAATTTTAGTTGCATACTATTTCTTAACCTAATGCATTTCAGAGCTCCTTGCGTTATCCATGGTTTAATTATTTTATATTCGGTGTTATTTAGTGTCATTTTGGAATTACTAGCCAATATATTTCTTATCCTGTCAATAAATGATTGTGCATAAATATCCGGGTCCTGGTAGCTGTTTAAATCAGATAAATCTGTTACCGATAATCTTTACAAGCAGCAGCGTAATCAGTTATGGTCTTATAGTTAATATTTTTTCCTCGTCATAATTATGGCGACTAGCCGATGGTTTAGAACCGCTACAATAACCGAGTTATTGCTATTGTTCTCGAGTTTCAGCATGACGTGGTCTAGGCAACTATCCCCCCCTGGTCGATATAGTATGGACCTGGCAATAATCCGTGCGAGGACAAGGTGTTTAGGTAGTTTAATCTATTGTTACGCTCCATTGTTATCTCATTTTGTGCGACTATAAGATCTATGTTAATATCACCCGCTATCAAAATATTTTTATATGATGCGATATAAGCCAAATGATTATCGAGTGAGTCGATAAAATTTGTTGCATTATGTATTGACGGTGACCGGTACACACCTAGAATTATATAATTGCATATTTTAAGTTGTAAGCCGGTTCCTTCCACTAGACCAAGTTCACTGACCGTTACTAGATGACAATTTTTTATGTAAATGACAACGCCGTCATTTTGATTTAGGTTATTAACTGTGCGATAAGAGGTGTAGTTAGGTATGACTGGGATCGGTTTTAGTAAATTGAGTCTGCATTCTGTGAGTATTAAAATGTCTACCTCGAATGTCAACTGTGCTAACGAAAGTAATAAGTCGTCTAAATTAGTGATACATATACTCCTAATATTTTGTGTAATAATGTTTAAGCTATATGTGTCCCGCTTCGTAAGGAAGTTCGGTAAAGATTAAATATTACAACCAATCGAGCGGGCAAATTCTGCACGATCTAATTCATTTAATATGTTTGTGGTGTCTATCATATTCGTATTAAAAAAATAGCTGGTATTTATTACGTAACGCTGATAGGTGTATATATCTGTCCGTATTAGTGTATTATAATATACTAGCTGACCCGCGCCCACTTCGTTGGGCATAATATTAATAATCCCCGAAGCGAGCACGAAAGCGAACTGAATTAAACCCGAAGCCATCGCGCGCCGTCCGCTGATGATGATGATGATGATGATGATGATGATGATGATGATGACACTCCGCAATAATGTGGCTTTCTATTGGTGAAAGAATTTTTAAAATTGATGATGATGATGATGATGATGATGATAATTTGAGATTTAAACTATCCTATCTCTCAAGTTGGATCGAACTGCACATGGTGTGCGAATTTTATTATAATCGGTTAAGTAGTTTAGGAGTTCATTGAGCACAAACATTGTGACATGAGATTTATATATATTATAAGATTAGAGATATTCTATGTGCTAATGTATGAGTATAAGGTATGTGTGTGAATATGTTAGTGAGTTTTAGTATTAATAAATATTTTTTTAAATAATGTTTAATTAAAATATCTATAATCATTATCACAATAACCGGTACCATGTCATAAAAGCTGGTGTTTATTACGTAATGCTGATAGATGTGTATGGGTGTTCGTATCAGTGTATTATAATATATAAGGTACGTTGTATGTTTTAGTGTATGAGTAAATGGATAAAGTGTAATGGATGTGAATGTATAAGTGAACTAAGTAACTTACTTAGTTGTATAATATGATAAAAGGCTAAAAGAAAAGGCTACTTGTGCTAGGTTCCAATTCTAATGATGCGATAGAAGTTTAACAGAAAAAGTATTAAGCTTAGTTTGAAAGGACACTTACAATCTATAGAAAATGTGCTGTGGGTGTTGCACAGTACCTTTTATTTAATGTTTAGTACTTAATTTAAAAGTAGTCTCTTAAAGCCACTCTTTGATTTTGGATTTGTTATTGAATGAATTATGTCGAAAATTGTGTATCCTTCCCAGTGGGTTGTAACAATGATGTCACAAGATGAAGCCGGTACTCCTCCAGATAGTCCGCCTATGCGTCGAAGGCGGGTGGAGAGACCAAAGAGGCGAAGGGATTCAACTTCATCATGTAGTTCCAGTGACGAAGGAGACACAGATTTCACGATTTACAAAGAAAGGCAAAACATATGAACCTGTAATAGCCGCAGATAGGATGCGGCCATGGATCCGTATTAAAGCTTTAGAATTACACAATTCAGATGACAGTAGTTGTAGTAACGTCGATAAAAATAGTAGTAACGGTTAATATAAAGCCAATTAATATAGTTATAAATATTCAGGTAATTTCGTTGCGTGACGTGCGAGAATCGATCTTATTCCATAAAATTAAGAATAAAAATAAAAAGAAAAAGTAATTCAATTTCAAGTAATGGTTATGTTTCGTCTGTATTGCGTTATGATATCATACTGTGGGGTAATTCAGTAAATGCAATTCAAGTATTTAAAAATCAAAAAAAAAAATGTATACGGTCACTCTGTGGTGCAGGTTACTTGGATTCTTGCAAGCCTTTGTTTAAATCACTTGGAATATTACCAATTCCATTTTTATATATTTTTGAAATGGGAGTGTTTGTAAAAAAATATTTCCACTTATATGAACAAAAAAAAAAGATTTTGTCTATAGAGGTAGAAAAGGAGACGATTTATATGTTCCAGTCCAAAAACTTAAGGTGTTTTCAAAAAATGCATATTGTATGTCTATTCGTTTGTATAATAAGTTACCTTCTGACATAAAAAAATTGACCTTAACTAAATTCAGAACAGAATTATTTAAATATTTAATGAACAAAATGTATTATTCAATAAATGATTTTCTAAATGATAAAGTGCCCTAATATTTTTATGTTTGACGTCTATATGCATCTAATTTATAAAGAGATATTAATGTGAATGAATGTTTTTATTTTGACATTTTACTAGAATATTAATAATATTATTTTGACCATAATGTATTTTTTTTTAATATTTCTTATGACATGTTTATTTTATTAATTATTATTTGTAATAATTTTTAATTAAATTAATATGACGATTTTGATAGTACTGAATCCTGATTAATATTTTAAAATGTATAATATTTGCACATTGAAATTCAATAAAATATGCTGGAAATCAAATAAACTGTAACATCTTATGTAACCATGTTTTAGCAAATAAATTATTATTATTATTAAGGCACATTATATAATAATTTCTGTCATATATTAACATATTTATTATTGACAATATTACATAGTTTTATATAAATGAATGAAAACATATGTATCAAATTAAACCAGAAAAGGAAAATTATCGACAATGTTATGATTGTGTTTTCATGTTTGGATATTTTTGAAAATTGATTGGTTTTTAATATTATGTTTAATTATGATAAGTAACAAAGTGTGGTTAATTGCATTGTATAAATACATAACTTCCATCCATTCATATTATATATTAAAATGAAAATGTAATAAATACTATCATTACATTATTTACATGTAAATCATATTAAGCTAAAAAAAAAAATGTATTAAGCAATGTTTCGATTTGTTATGTGTCTATTTAGTTTACTATTAGGTGTTTGCCAGGAGGCAACACTTTGTAGGATGGCCGAATGTTATGATTTCATTATATAAAAAAGGTATTAAATTGTATAATAAGTCAAGCACTTGTAATGTTAAATGGTATTTGATTTGACTAAAAGGAAACTGTGGTTTTGGCGCCACTGATGCGGACTGAAATGAAATGGCGGCAAAATGAAGGTATATAATGTGACCTAGTCTCTAAGCACAGTTTAGTTCTTAAGCAACAGTCGACGAGTTAGTTTTAAAGTGAACAGTCAGTGTACAAGTTTGTAGTATTACATATATTTGTAACAAAGAACGGTGATTTTCATTACATTCCATGACATATGCAAAGCCAGAAATAGAAAGCAGAGGAAACAAGTTTTTATATTTTCCCAGTTAAACTGTTGTAAATGATATGATAGAGATATTTTTGCCTAATTTGTAAAATTTTTGAATTGTTTGGTGTTTGATGAAAAATTATTAAAAGGTGAGTTTTTGTTGTTACAGGAGATGATAACTACCCATTGGATTGTGATGTACTGCCACTCAGAAGTAATGCAGAGAAGGAGATACTAAGGACAAATCTTATCCGTTTTGGTTGCCATATGTGTGAACCTATTGTAGTTGGTTGACCGTATTAAATTATTAATTTTTACTATCCACTACGTCCATGATATCTCTACTCCTTTGATCAGTATTAGCACATCGCCCATACAGGATGATGTGCATTGAAGTCTCCTCCTATAAATAATGGATGTGGAATATTCATTAGCAAATTTTCAATTTTTGTTTACTAAAAGATGGAGCGGAGTTTGGTGGACAGTAACAACTAACGAAATAAATATCTTGACCATTAATACTTAAACTTATACATATATTTTGTAAAGAGTCATCACAGGTGTACTTATAATATTGTATTTTAAAAAATTTCTTATAAGGATAGCTACACCATTATGAGAGTTCCCTGTATCCTTTCTAATAACTGTAAAACCATTTAAATTAAAAAATGTTTCGGCCTAAGCCATGTCTCACATATTAGAGCAATGTGTATATTGTAATTGTTTAGAAATATTATTAAGTCATGTTTATTGGATATTATGTTTTGTGAATTCCATTGCATTATATTGATACTAATCCATTAATTAACGAAAATCAGTATCCAAATTTCTGTTGAATGACTCCAATAAAATATTTTTAATAGAATTGGAATTAATAGATTGTTCTTTTGTTTTATTTATTTTTCAAAATTTCTAATACACAGATTCTACCAGTAAATTAATTAATTTGTCATTATTCATTATATTGTTATTGTAACTTTGGATTTATTATGGGATATTAAAGAAGGAAATTGTTTATTGTCGAGTACATCGGCATAAGCTACGCGAGCGTGCTTTTATTTTACATTCTTGTATCTTTTGTTTCTTGACAGGGCATTGAAAAGAAAATTGCAATGTGATTACCATTGCAGTTCAAACATTTGGCATCTTGTGAGTCTATTTTGCAATCTTTGTAGCTATGATCTTGTGTGCAAATGGAGCATTTGGTACTATTTCGGCAATACTTCTATATGTCCATATTTCAGACAGTTCAGGCATTGTTTTACTGGTGGAACATATGGGCTTACCTCGTGTCTCCAGTGATCAAGTGAAATGTACTCTGGTAACTGAGTAGCTGCGAAGGTTACCGCTACAACTGAAGTGGGCTGCAAACCATGCTCTTTGGAACGCCGCATAATTCGCCTTACTTGGATAACATTGCGAGTGCTGGCAATTACTGAAAATATTTTTTTATTGGACAAGAGACAGTGGTACATTCTTAAGAACACCAGTGCATTCTGCAGCTGATGCAGGGATTGATGCAGTCAGTAAAAGTTCTTCGAGAAATCTTTTATTTTGTACGAACATATTATCATTATTTGATATATAAAAAATAATCTTAACTCTATATTTATTGTCTTTAAATGTTTAACTCCAGAAACACAATGTTTCCGAAGTGCTTTGGATATTAAAATACGATCTTTGTCACAGAAAGGCTTATTTTCTTTGTTGGCAAGAAATACAATATATTCTGTATTGCGACTTCCATAGGGGTATTTTCGAATGTAATTGGAAGCTTTATATACGGAATATTTGTCGTCCTCTTCATCATCCATGCAATCCAGACTTAAAGGAATCTGTATCAGAACTAAAATCATCGGGAACTGGATCTCCAACACCTTTTTTTCTTTTTTTAGGTCCCTTACCCATATTTATACTAAAAATACCAAAAAGGCAATATTAACGCGTAAAATAAAATTTAAATTTGAAAAGACCGCCTTTCAACTTCGAGCTTTTCCCGCGTTTTTCTTTTACTGCTTATGCAACAATTGAATATGACATTATTTTTTTTTAATTTGTACCGTCGCAATTAGGCAAAGGGAAATGTTTATTCTATCTACGTATATTAGTATCATTTCTCATTACTATTGCTTTGGAATGGGATACAGCCATTTTGAATTATTATTAGTCCTAAATTTAGGAATAAAGGATTTGAAATAAAACATTCAATTATTTATTGAGTTTTTTATTTTTCAACTTTTTCTTGAATTTGTTCAAAGCTTTCGTCTGCATAGATGTCATCTTTATTCTCTATAATGTCAAAGCTGTTTCCAATGCCATTTCATCAAATAATAAATTACAGAGTTTTCTCTTACTGTCCCAGCCTTTATCTGAAATTAATACATAGTTACATATTTTTAGCTATTTGTCTAACAATATACTTTGTCTTTGCTTTTAATGCTAATAAAGTAAGAATATTAATATGAATCTATAAACAAGATTGTGGTACTACTCTTGGGAAGTTATTGCTTACCTGATTTTTAAATCAATTCATATTTGTGGATTGATGCCAGCTCCAATATTGAGATGGCTAATCATTTTCTTCAATGTTGTTTTAGATGGTAAAATAAATATTTTTTGTAGAAATTTATATGATTTTGGGGCCTTGTTTGTAAATCGAAAGAGCTAAAAGTTTTTCTTCCATTGTAAACCTCCTTGCCTTTTTACTTTTGTGCAAAGTTTTTACTTGCATTAAAAAGAACCTTTCTTGCTAAAGCATTTATATTTTTTGTAACCTCTTTAACCCTTAATTTATCTGTTAGGTCCCAGGGACTCCGCTTGCTTTTTCAAAGCGTTGTAATTTTTTTTATATTGCACTTACAAGCTTGTGTGTCACAGTACCTTTCCTCCAGTAGTGCGCGCGTGCGGCGGCGGGAAAATGTGCGTGGGCGCTTGTTTAATAGGTAAGTTATAATGTTCACGGAGTCCATGGGACTCTACCAGAGCATTTGTGTTACTTTTGCACATATTTTATAATAATTGTTTTCTTTTAGTTTATAATACATTTTCTTTGTTTTAGACTGCAAAATGGCTTCCAGTAGACTAGTAGTAAACTTAGATCAACCAGAAGCTGATTTGATCATAATGGCCTGGCTAAACGACGAAGATATGTAGCAGGATGACGAATCTGAACACCCTCAAGAAGTGCCTCGAAATAATATACCTGAGGAATTACTTTCCGACCCCGAAGACGAGTGCATACCTTCTGATCATGACTCAGAATCAAAATGTTCAATAGATTCTGATTGTGAGGATATGGTGGCCTCAGGTGAGAAGACAAGAAAATATTATTACGGGAAAAGATTTTGGCGCCGTTGTGTTGTGACAGCCAAAGTTTGACTGCTGCACGTTTTTTATTTTTATATGAAACTATATGCTTTTTTTATTTCGTTCTTAAGATTTCATAGTATCTTTCAAATTATTCACAAGTAAGAAGTTGAAATATACTTAATTAAGATTTTCTTACAGTAGTCAGAAGTTCATACTACTTTTTGTTGATTTAATTCAGAGGGTGATTTTGTTTTCTTGTTAAAATTCTAAATAGTTCCTAAAACGCGAAGTGTGATTTTAAAGTCTGATAGTGTAATGTTGATTATTCAATAATATAATATTATAGTTTTTGATTATTTATGGAGTTTTATTTAAAAAAAAATACCGATTTGTCGAGGAGTCCATTGGACTCCACCAGATAAATTAAAGGATATTTCACCACCAGATTAACTGAGGGTTAAAAGCTGTTTTTTTGCTAAAGGCTAGTGCCTTTTTAACTCGCTCATTATAATTTTTTTGGTTTCTAACTTTCATATAATGTTTATACAAAAGTCTGCACTTTGGTGTTAAGGTTTTTGCATTTCTTATTAGTCTTTTTTTTTACCAATTTACAAGGTGTTTTGCACACTAACGCCTGAAAAGATAAATTAGTTGTTTAAATAGGTAAAATATGTAACAGCTCTGCTAATATCATAATAATTAAAACATTGCCATTAGCTGCTTAATTTACGTAGACCTGTAAATTTTATTCAGACTATCGTCATAATAAAAAATGTGTTTTTTTTACACATGTAAGAACCCGGTAATCAATATTTAAAAAAAAGTATTTTTAAAAATGGTAAAAGGGTAATTGATATATATTTTGTAGACCTAGCAAATTGTTTTATTAATCTAAGGAATTTTCCAATTTTAATTATCTAATAATGATATAACCTGTTGTAGCTTCTTGAGATGATGTTGATGCAAATGTATTAATTTCAGTCAGTGAACTTGATGAAGGCTCAACCAGTTCTAAAACAAAAAACAAAGTTGTTATTCTAGTGAAATTGGATTTGATCATTAATTAAATTAACATAGATAACAGAAAAATATTTTTTTTTTACAAGTACAATGTAAATTTTGATAATTACCTGCTACAGTGAGCTGTGCTAATTTTGACGATGCCACAGGTACAAATTGCCCTTCAGATGGAACATTTGCCACCACAGACTTGTGAAGCAAGGGCATATTCAAAAGTGATTGTAAAAATCTAATTTGAAGAATGAATTCTTGATTTTGAATGCAATACACCTTTTAAAATACTCTGTTCATCAGTTGATTAATATACATACCAGAAATTTCGACATGTGCAACTTTATTTGGCTTTGATCATCAGAAGCTTGTGCATATGAATGGTCGAAGTGGTGCTTCCGTGAGTAATCGTGTTCTCTGCATGTTGTCATGTTAGTGTCTGAAAAATGTTATAATTAATTAAATAAATTTATACATGTATAGCACATT
>JAYEAL010000787.1:0-13658 GCA_036419045.1 Scirpophaga incertulas | reverse complement strand
TTATTTTTACTAAAGTTAAAAAGCCAAAGTTTAGTTCAGAAAAAAAAGTATTTTTCTTTGTAGTATTAATTATACGTCACCTGAAAATACAATATTGGGCGCTGCCACTCTAGGTAGCTCCGCAATTTCAATCCTAGTTAGTGGTTCCTGGAAAAGGTTAATTTGATAAGTACAATCATTTTTAATAATGTAACTAAAAGTCTAAACCTGCTTATTTTATCAACAAAACAAACCTTAAGTCAAAGATCATCCACCATCAGGTCAACATGATAGAAGAAGACCAGAGGTGATGACAAAAAAAAGAAGAAATTTAAGGGCTTACTGCTATTAAATTTTATTTAAGTATGTCTCCAAAGCATTATTTGTTAAAACTCATTCCTTCTTTCTTTCAGTTCGGGAGTGTACTCTTTCTAACACAAAGAAAGAGTGGCAGACTAATCGGTGAACACTGATTTAAGAAATAGTACACGGTCTAAGTAACTAACCAAATAAAATCAAAAATACATGCCTCATGTGTTTGAAATAATATTTGTGTTATGTCTTCTTTGAAATGTGTTGCAATCATCTGTAGGTTTTCACTAAAGCTATTTTTATTTACAGTGGATTGAAATGATTTCTTCACAATCAAAGCCTTTAATCGCTCATTCAACGCCGTGGTTTTTTTTTGGAAGGCGTCCATACACTCGCCTTAATTTAAAGCACAAAGGCGATCAAAATGTGAAATCATATATGTCTCTTCTAACAATACTGGCCACTCGTCAAGAATATGTGTTACGGCAGGTGTAGAGTTCAGAAATATTCTTTGCTGTGCATAAGTCTCTCCCATGTACAATTTAACTAGTGACTCGTCTCTTTCTTTTATAGAAGAAACCGATTTAAGCCAGTCCTTTTTCGAATTTAAAGTTTCAAGAACCACATTATGTGGATAACTGGGTTGCCATTCTATGCAGCCTGCACTCAAATTGATGACTCTAGATTTCTTTCTTGATACATTCTCATGTATACGTCTCTTGAATATTTTATTCGGCCTTCGGAGATAATGGACTCTTTCTTCAATTTTTTTAAAAATTGTGTAATAGCCTGTTCCAATTAGTTCACTTGTATCAGCATCTCTATCATATAGTTGTGGAAATTTATCACACAAATCCCGTGCAATCACTCTGTAACCTGATCTTGATGCTAAATTTGAGTTTTGGAAGAGTTCATCTGTTACAATTCTCACAATAGTGTTGACTTCGGTATTAGAAACTGGTTCACAATCATGTAATTTTGTCAAAAGCAATGATGGAAGTTTGTTGTAGGGAATGTCAAATGCATTGCTATTTATGCTCGTATCACTGTTATTGCTAATTGTGCTTGTGGTTGGCGAATTTGGAGTAGTAATTGTAGTTGCTGTTGCTGTGTGACTTTGATTATCGCTTCGATCGGGTTCCCAACTGTCTCCTATTAGGAAAATCTCTTTTGGGAATTCTTTGAGAACCTCATCGTCTTCTATTTCTGTGCCATCTAACAAAAAAATCTTCGTACCGGATATATTATTTTCATTTGCTGTAATAAAAGTATTTTTTAATAACATAGTTTTTTGTTTAAACTATTAAATATTCAAATATATTTTTAAATTAGAACAACTTAAACGGAGTGACACAAAATCAATACCTATGATAATCACTTGTGAATGCCAAAATTATCTATACAAATACAGTTAGTATTTGGACATGTAACAAATGGGTTTAATTGTGAAAGTTTGGATCTTAAATAAGCACAGTAAGTTAATACAACATCAACAGTCTATATAACAATGATGACAAACATGATTGTATCTTGTTTGCTTGATTTGCTTTAACTTTGCTGGTACTAATGGAGAACACGCTCTGCATGGTGGTTAGCATGAGAAATCTTGTAATTTATGAAATAAATGTGACTATCAATGTGAAAAAAGCCTATTGTGCCAGTCAATAAATATTATTTTTTCGAATATAATAGCCATTTATTTAACATATGCACATAGATTGACAAGCAAAATTACACACTCAAATACACACTTGTGTAGTTTTATTGTAGTTCACAACCTCTTAGACAGACAGTGACGGAATCGCTCTTCCTTAATAGACCCTTAATAGTGTCCTTACACTACTACTTCTAAGGCAAGCTCACTACATTAACTACAAGCACAATACATATTTAAATGACTAGGATATGATCGTACAGATACTCTGCTTTACACACTTGCTGAGAGGTTAATAAAATTGATTTTAAGAAAGAAAGAAAATTCGTTTATTTAGTAATCTGGTCCGAAAACCAGGTAAATTTTGGCAAATTTTGACGTTTTTGTCACGTGATCACATTTTATCAAATCCTGAGAACAGACGAGAGCGCTTGGGGAAATCCGGTAAAAAACAAAACCGGCCAAGTGCGTGTCGGACTCACGTACAAAGGGTTCCGAGTTATCATTGATATTTATAAATTATATATATATATATATATATATATATATATATAACCGTGTGCAGTTGAAAATACACTAACAAGCAGAGATAGGCACATTAAGCACCTTCTCACCGTGAGTTTGCACTGACGAAACATTTACAAAAAAACATGTTGTAAACATAGTTTTCTAGTAATGTTTATATGCGTTTCCATTGTCAAACAACATGTTGTAGCAAAACAAGTTTGACACTTCCTATTCATAACATATTTTGCAACAAGTTCCGTAATCAACAAGTTTAAATACGTGTACATGCAACATGTAGAAAGATTTGTTTTGTATTAATAAAAGTTCATTCATTTTCTGATAAAAAAATATTAAATTTCCCCTTTTTAACGTCTAGATAGGTACCGTACCTACCAATTTTGATTAAAAGCTTGTCTCAGCTAAAATGGATTCTTGTGACGAAGAGGATTTGTTATTTTTGTCTAGCAGTATTGCATTTTTAGAAAGGCATAGATCTAGAAAAGCTCCAAGGTACTTGTAAAATCACATAAACAGCACCGCACAACGATTTATGTTATTTAACACTACTACTCACAACACAATGTAAGAATATGATTAACATTAATAATAAAGCACATGTTCTACTTCATTAACACAATTCCTCTCCTCCGTCCTGTCCGTCCTTCCGTTGTCGCACCGGTTGACATTTTTTCTGACAAGCACAGCTCTATAGATTACTTACCACAGACTACTTACCCAGATACTGCATACAGAGAATACTACATCCCTTCCTTGTTTTTTATTCTTTTTTTTTTAGTATAAAAGCAGCATTTGTTAAAATCGTTTTAATCAGATTTTTTTTGTAATAATAATTCAAGTAGTGATTTCTTGCTTCATTAATTATAAATTACTTATCATGCCGCACAAACTAAAATCAATCTCTATTCTCCTCTTGGTCACTTGTATCTGCGTCCTGTTGAACAACCCTCCATTCACCCGTTTCTATTCGTTTAAGATGAACAATATTCCTACGATATTCATTTCCAGATGAATCATTTCTGACTTGTATATCTCCACCATTTACATCGGCTACAGTGTGAGGTTCCGGATTAAATGTGGGGTTTAATTTATTATCTTTGGTCATGTTTCTTACATAAACTTTTTCTCCGACTTCTAAGTTACTATCTGTTGCTTTCCTTCTCTTGTCTGAATATTCCTTTCCCTTGTATTTCTTTTCTTTGTCTCTATCTCTTACATCAATTTCTACAATTTTATGTTCTATGTCCGTTGCTAAAGGTATTTTGTCCCGAAATTGCCTTCTAAAGAAAAGTTCGGCAGGGGTTTTGCCTGTGGTTGTGTGAGGTGTACTGTTACACATTATGAGGTATCCCAAAAGTTCGTCTTTCCAGTCTTTCTTTTCTATCTGACTAATTCTCTTGCCATCTTGATTTTAGCCATGTATATAGCATGTGAGCATTTTACTCACCTGAAACACAGGTTCAACATAGTTTAGGTATTAATACTACTTTAGGCAAATAATTTATGTAAAAATTATTTCAATATGAATGACCTATGTATGTAAATAAACATATTATTATTCTAAGTCTGGCCGTGCTAAATAGAAAATATCACAACAAAAGCAGAGGCCTAACATGATAATATGCAATTATGCATACAGTCTATTCTAAATCCAGACGTGCTAAAGTGGAAATATCACAACAAAATTACACACCTTTTGCTATTATTTCTGGCACTGCAAAATCCGAAATAGTAATAGCTTTCTTAGTTTCTCTATTGACAGACCATACTTTTATAACAGGCATATTTGACTGTAACAATTATTTAAATTTAAATTATTTTTTCTGGAATATGCATGGAAAATATGGAAATGTGAGCATTATTTTCACCTTACGACTTTTTTGAGATGAATCTAAATTGCTGTACTAGCTGAGCAGCGGCTGGCAAAAGGGTATCAAATCCACACTTGTCGTGATTACATAGTAAACTTATATCTGTTATGGAACAATCTTCCAATCAGAAAGAACGCTGCCAAGGAGGTAGCTTAACAAAAGTTTTATATTTTAACTGGCTTACAAATAGAAAGCTTTTTATTGGCTTGCAAATATAGTAAGGGACAAATTTAGAGGAACACAGTATTTGATGCATATTGTATTAGCTATCTATCATGTATTAACTATAAATATATTAACTATTGACAGAATGCTGATAAAACATATAATTTTCTTTAAAGTAATTTATTTACGATAAATTCAGTCATTGTAATAAATAATTACCTTGAAAGAAAATGTGAATTTCCCATTTACTAATTGGCGATTTGATGGTAACATATTATTATAGCTATTCAAACTGAGAAATTTCATAAAACATGTCTTGACATGTACGCGTCGGACATAAGAGCTCTTTCAATTTATGCGTTTCGTGTCGGACTGCTGCCGCACGTTTGCCGTGCCGCTGGTTATAAGCCGCTTCCGGACCGCTGCAGTGCGTTAGCAGTCCGTCACCAAACGCCTAAATTGAAAGCGTTTCTGACTGCCGTGCGTTTGTATGCTAGAGATGTAACATATTTGACAGCAGTTAAGCCATGGACTCCGACGAAGAAACATTACTGTTACTGCTCTTGTTGAAAAACATTAAACAGAAACAAAAACGACCTCGCCGCAAAAGAGCATCACCGATGTTTTCATTAACATGTAATTTTGGTTATTTCCATTATCGTTACCCTCAGTTAAAACAAGATCCAAGGAAATTTTTTAAGTATTTAAGAATGTCTAGAGAATGTTTCAACGAATTATTTGAATTAGTTAAAAGTAAAATTCAGAGGCAAGAAACTATTTTCAAAAATACTATATCAGCTGAAGAAAGACTTGTGATAACATTGAGGTAAGTGAAACTACTTATATTTTATATTTGTAATATTAGATATTTATTAGTCAGTATATAGGTAATTAGTATGTTTTTTGTGAAAATTACAATGAAATATTTATTATGTAGGAACATCGTCTGAAAAAAGATCTTTATATATGGAAGCATTTGAATCTCCACTCAAATTAGATACGGATGAGATTGCTGCCATTTCGTCTGATGTGGGCTGAAGCTGATTATTAGAAATCTGTGTTTCAGATCCTGGAGATTGATTAGTAAAATAGCCTCGTTCATAAAATTCCGAATCTAAGCTATAATAATCCCGAGTATATGATTGTGGTGCCGCGTATTTGCGGATAATCCCAATAATATCGTATTTGGCATCCATTTTACGACTTTCCGGGATCCTTTTAAAGTCGTTTGCTCCTCCTTCCTTCTCCTTTTCCTTTTAAATGTTGTGCTCATTTACATTTATTCATTTCCTGGAATTTCATTATTTTTTATTTATAAACAAATTATTCATTTAAAGTTGTTATTATTATTATGGAAAAACATAACAGTAGACATTGAGCAATATTTCACTAAGCCAATATTTATTGCAAAGATATCTGTAGATTGAGTTAAAACTATATGTTTAAATAAATAAGAGTAAGTATTTACCTCTCGTGGTGACACTTGTTGCTGTACTTGTATAAGAATAGCATCATTATCAAGGATGTGACCGTTTCTCTAATTAAACGAATACCACAATTGCACATCTCAAAGGCATTGTAATTGGTAACTCAGAAGCTCTTGATGTGGATGGTGTTGAATAGTGTAAGTAGGGACACGGTATCGAATAGAAAGTATCGATACTGTACTCATGAGTAGTATCGATAAAAAAGTATCGTACTCGTAAAAGAATCGACACAAAAGTATCGATACCTCAAAGTATCGAGTTCTTTTCTCAGGCAGGGCCTACGCCATACGTTAGTTTGTCAATGTTAGTCAGTTCAGTAAGTATCGTCTGTACCTTCATTCATACAGTAAGAGAAAATGAAAAAGTAACAAATGGTACATATATAATTATAAGGGCTGATTTTTCCATCGTCTGATAACACTTAACAGACCAATAAAGTGTTAATATGATTAAAAGTAAGTGTCACTTTATGTTATGCATTTATTATAAATATAAGGTGTAGACAACTTTGATTCGCTGAGTTATATACTTTATTGGTTTGTTAACTTATACCTTACGATGGATAAATCAGCCCTAAGATAAATAAAAACAACCTGTAAGTAAAGCCACATATTTTATTACTCTAAAATTATATATAAACCATCCCATCTCCTCCTCGGTACAATCGCTCAAGAAAAGAAGTTTGTCGAGCCTTTTTGGCGATAGGCGGTTACGGGTTTTAGTAATTGTACTTCCAGCTTTCGAAAACAATCTTTCTGAGGGCACTGAAGTCGCAGGAATCGATAAAAATTCTCGTGCCAATTTATATAATTTTGGGAAAACAACTTTCATGTCTTCCCATTGTTTCAGAGGATCCAAAGAGAGTGGCGAAACCTGTGTAGATAAATAATGGCTTATTTCATCCTTATTTTCAAACTGTGATGAAGCACTGGTTTTACTTCGCTTTTTCGTGTGAGCTAATTTCTTGTGGTGACTCCAAAAATCGTAAGTTGTTTCAAGAGAGGAATCTGTCCATGATCGCTGCCGATAACACTAGGAGACGTTGTTATATATCTTCTCAGTGAAGAAATTGCCTTTGCACAAGCTTTAGCGTCCTGAAAATGGATATTCTTGAATCTCGGATCTAGCAAACATGACATTGCAATCAAATAATTACCTTCAATATGTCCGAATCGGCGTTCTATCTGTTTTAGGATTTCTTTTTTTACTGTATCTATTACCTTTCCATGGGGATCATCACCATCACCTACAGCCATAGGTATAGTATTAATCTGCGTCTTCAAACAGTTCACCATCGGAATTATTTTACTAATGGTTACATACTGTTCACCTGATAACTCTTTGGTTACATACTCCAGCGGTTTCAAAATACAAATCAATGTTTTAATATTTTGCATTTCTACAGCCGATGGTGTGGGTGGTGCTTTTGTATTTAACATCAAAATTTGATGAACTATTGGTGCTAATTCAATGTATCTCTGTAGCATATAATAGACGGAATTCCACCGAGTCTTCACGTCTAAAATCAGTTTGAGAGGTTGAGACCCAGTTTGCTTTTGACGTAAAGAGTCACTGAGGATTACACTGCTCTTGAAAAATTTTACAATGTCTCGTACCTTGCTTACTAATGCTCCTAAATCATTGACTGACATGGCAGATTCAGCAATTAGATTAATTGTATGAGCAAAGCAAGGTAAATGTTTGTTCTTTTCTAGAAAATTTGCTATGCCGGCTATCATGTTCGAGCCATTGTCTGTAACTACTGCAGTTATTTTATCCAAACTGATGTGTATACCTGCACAAATTTCTTTTAATTTTTCAGCGATAAAATCACCAGTATGACGCTGATCCAGTGCAACGGTAGCTATGCAACGTGACACCAGTTTGTCTTCTTGCAAATAATGAGCAGTAACCCCTAAATAACTGGTAACAGTCATCATCTCACTCCAAATATCGCAGGTTAATGCCACGTGATCTACATTGTCAAATATATTTTCTATTTTCAAACGCATTACACTATAAAAGTGTTCGAATTGTGCTTTAAGGGTATCTACATGAGGAATTTTAAATGATGGACATGCTTGATGCATCAATTTTTTAAACCCACGCCCTTTCACAATGTCAAACGGTCTTTTATCAACGCAAAAAAATAAAGCAAACATTTGCAGAGTTTCAAATAATCTTTTCCTCCATCCAAATAAGAGTATTTTCGTTCCATTGATTGTACAATTGAAAGTTGCCTTTTTTTTGGAGGTGGTGCATAGGTTTCTTCTAACTCACCATCACCACTGATTACTATTGGAATTCTCTCGACATCAGATGGTGAAGGAGTTGTTAGCAATGCATCTGATTCAGGTGCTTTCGATGTACTTGTTGATGGTTGGGGTTCGTGATCACGACTCGTTAAATTCGACAGTTCTAACTTTTTCTGAATCGTCGACATCGTCGTTTGTTTTTTATCTCCTTTTACACTAAAAAGAATAATATAAAATAATCAGTTTCGTGCGCCTATTAAATGACTACAAAACAAATTTTAGGTTATATAAATAAGGACCATATAATCATTAAAAAAAATTACCTTGAGGCATCAGAATTAGGGTGTTTCTTTAAATGTTTATTCATGTTTGACGTATTCCCTGACGATTTTAAAGTTTTGAAACAAATCTTACATTTCACCTCATCTTTGTTAATCTTGACGAAATACTGCCAAACGTCACTCTTGGTAGGCGGCATTCTTTGGATATTGCACTGATTCAAATCCCGATACAAACACAGAATAATTGTGAGTGCTGTTCTGAATAGGTTGAAATATCAATAAGTCAATTATCATTTATCAATAATGCAAGAAAATCATTAAATATCAACATGTTATAAATAACAACCAACTGTCAGTTAACAACAACGAACGAATGAACCAGAGTTTTTTTTGTATGATTTTTTCGTGAGGTTAGGCAAAGGGATCTAAGTCCATACAGCTACAGTACAGCCAATGAACCATAGACTAATTAAACAAATGAAATGTGAATCCGGCAACCTACCGGCAACGGAACTATCTCTATGAATGAAAGCTTCAGCAAGATTGAACAAGATGGCGTTGCAAATGTTGCCATAAATTATGAATAAATAAAAAAACAAGTAATTTATTCGATACGATATCTGTCAAAAGTACTTGGTAAGTAAAAGTATCGAATACAAGTTATCGAGTACAAAAGTATCGGTATCGAAAAGAAACCTACTCGATACCATAAAGTATCGATACTTTTTTCGTGTCCCTAAGTGTAAGGCTGCACGATCAACCTTCTGCCAGCAGGGATGACATATATAATGAGATGCTCGAATCTGCAAAGTAACATGAAGTTGTCATTGGTTTTTGTGTACATGATAAGACCTTTAATAATTATTATGAACCCATTAATATGAATTAGTTACCTCTAATGGGCTAGCCTTTCAGCTATGATATTCCTTATGTTAACATGATGTTGAGTGTTAGTTTTTAATGATGTTAGTTGATGTGAACGTGTACGAGGTTCCAGTGCTCTACTGCAGAGCATACAGTTTCTGCTTACATTGGTGATAGCTGATGATGAACGTATAGTCTCCTGGGCTCTGGTCCAGCAGATTGTACATACGAGATTATGAGCTTCAACCTGAAAAAAAAATGATTTGTAAGAAAAGGCACTGACATTTACATTTACTCTAAATAACTATATCATTTGTGTCTGTGTTATTTGAATACATTGCTTTCATCATGAGTTTCAAGCATAAAAAACTACCTACACTGCTGCCTACCTACGAAATGCACATTAATTAAAACATTTGGAAAAAGCGAAATAGGCTTACCAAACGGGGTGCCATCCATTGTTGTATACAGCGAAGAATCTGCTCATTTTCCAATACCATGGAACCACCAGCAGAATCACAATTAACACAAACACATTCCATTTCGTATTGAGGGTCACAAAATCCGTAGTTTAATGCCAAGTTATCGTTCGTGGAGATCACAAAGTCCATAAATCAGAGCCAGGGTACGTATGTTAAAGCAAGAAATCAGAGTCCGTAAGAATAGCCAAGTATTTAAAAGTAATCCAAAAATAGAAATAAAATCGCACTACACAAACACGAGAGCAAGTGAGCAAGTCAAACTGTCAAAGTCACAAACAATTATTAGAGATGTCACTCACTTCCGATTCTGTAGAATCAATAAGTTAATTGAACTACAAAATCGAAAATCCATTTTATTCAATACCGATACACTCACTATTATTATGATATATTATAGATTGTGATATATCTAACATATATATTAATAACAAATCCATACACATTATAACATAAATATGACATTATTTGATAAAATAAGAACGAAATTAAATTACAATTGAACAATCGAATTCTTTTAGAACAAGTAGAACATCTCTAGCTGTTTTCATGGCGGCTTTGGTTAATGAGAGTCAGTTAAATAGCTTTTAATTATTCGTTTCAAACTACAGCTTGTCCGTTTAATACAGATAATTGCTATCGACGTCAAATTATATTAAAAAATTATGACGTGGGACATTTGTCTGTCCGTGTTGGGGCCAATTTCGCCAATGTCCTTTATGGACATCTGAATAGCCTTCTACCACACTACGAATGGCATCTTGAGAAAGAAGATTTCGTGTCTCTAACTTGAGTAAAAGTAACAGCAATGGTTTCAAAAATGACAATTCAGTATCGTTATTTTCATTTGTCTCGAGTTCTAACTCGTTAGACATATTAAAATCTTGAATATCGCTAGTAGCAGGCTTAATGCAATCTAGGCTATTCGGATGTAAAGAATCTGGATCTGTTAAATTCAAAAGAGAATAAAAATGATTGCGATATACGTGACTTTTTAATGATGGTATACTATTATAAGTAGAACAAACCACATGAAGTTGTAGCATATGGACAAGTTACTGATTTTCCAGATTGGATAACATGAGTTCTTAAATGGTATTCAACATTTTTCGACAATATTCTCTTAATACATTCATTACACTTAGTATAGGATGGATTAGTGTCAACTTGTGGGCAGTCAGTACTAGTTGTGGGCCGATGCAATCTAAAATTGTGATTCCTAAAAGTCTCATAATTATTGAAAGCACTCTTACAGAATGGATCAACACACATAAATTTTATATTTTTACAGAACCTATGACTTTTTTGATGGTCATTGTACAAAATCACTTTGGAGAAAATTTCTCCACAATAACTGCAGGTGAATGACATGTTATTCAAACTTAAGTTTAGCCATTAAAGATAACACTTTACTAAGCATGCGTCCTTTACTGACTTTACTCCCTTCTTTAGGATTAATTTTAAAAATATACCTTTGGATAAATTCTAATGTGTTTTGACACTGTACCGGATATTCCATGTTAAAGTTAAAGTAAGCTGCCATCAATAGTTGTAGCGACGTAGACAGTCTCGCGCAGTTTCACTAACAATTGTTTTTTCTACTAGCAAATAATATATATTTTCAGTATCTGTGGAAAAAAAAGTTGTTTATGGTATTATTATTTTATTTATATATTTTACTTTATTTTTACTAAAGTTAAAAAGCCAAAGTTTAGTTCAGAAAAAAAAATATTTTTCTTTGTAGTATTAATTATACGTCACCTGAAAATACAATATTGGGCGCTGCCACTCTAGGTAGCTCCGCAATTTCAATCCTAGTTAGTGGTTCCTGGAAAAGTTAATTTAATAAGTACAATCATTTTTAATAATGTAACTAAAAGTCTAAACCTGCTTATTTTTATCATCAAAACAAACCTTAAGTCAGAGATCATCCATCATCAGGTCAACATGATAGAAGAAGACCAGAGGTGATGACAAAAAAGAAGAAATTTAAGGGCTTACTGCTATTAAATTTTATTTAAGTATGTCTCCAAAGCATTATTTGTTAAAACTCATTCCTTCTTTCTTTCAGTTCGGGAGTGTACTCTTTCTAACACAAAGAAAGAGTGGCAGACTAATCGGTGAACACTGATTTAAGAAATAATACACGGTCTAAGTAACTAACCAAATAAAATCAAAAATACATGCCTCATGTGTTTGAAATAATATTTGTGTTATGTTTTCTTTGAAATGTGTTGCAATCATCTGTAGGTTTTCACTAAAGCTATTTTTATTTACAGTGGATTGAAATGATTTCTTCACAATCAAAGCCTTTAATCGCTCATTCAACGCCGTGGTTTTTTTTTGGAAGGCGTCCATACACTCGCCTTAATTTAAAGCACAAAGGCGATCAAAATGTGAAATCATATATGTCTCTTCTAACAATACTGGCCACTCGTCAAGAATATGTGTTACGGCAGGTGTAGAGTTCAGAAATATTCTTTGCTGTGCATAAGTCTCTCCCATGTACAATTTAACTAGTGACTCGTCTCTTTCTTTTATAGAAGAAACCGATTTAAGCCAGTCCTTTTTCGAATTTAAAGTTTCAAGAACCACATTATGTGGATAACTGGGTTGCCATTCTATGCAGCCTGCACTCAAATTGATGACTCTAGATTTCTTTCTTGATACATTCTCATGTATACGTCTCTTGAATATTTTATTCGGCCTTCGGAGATAATGGACTCTTTCTTCAATTTTTTTAAAAATTGTGTAATAGCCTGTTCCAATTAGTTCACTTGTATCAGCATCTCTATCATATAGTTGTGGAAATTTATCACACAAATCCCGTGCAATCACTCTGTAACCTGATCTTGATGCTAAATTTGAGTTTTGGAAGAGTTCATCTGTTACAATTCTCACAATAGTGTTGACTTCGGTATTAGAAACTGGTTCACAATCATGTAATTTTGTCAAAAGCAATGATGGAAGTTTGTTGTAGGGAATGTCAAATGCATTGCTATTTATGCTCGTATCACTGTTATTGCTAATTGTGCTTGTGGTTGGCGAATTTGGAGTAGTAATTGTAGTTGCTGTTGCTGTGTGACTTTGATTATCGCTTCGATCGGGTTCCCAACTGTCTCCTATTAGGAAAATCTCTTTTGGGAATTCTTTGAGAACCTCATCGTCTTCTATTTCTGTGCCATCTAACAAAAAAATCTTCGTACCGGATATATTATTTTCATTTGCTGTAATAAAAGTATTTTTTAATAACATAGTTTTTTGTTTAAACTATTAAATATTCAAATATATTTTTAAATTAGAACAACTTAAACGGAGTGACACAAAATCAATACCTATGATAATCACTTGTGAATGCCAAAATTATCTATACAAATACAGTTAGTATTTGGACATGTAACAAATGGGTTTAATTGTGAAAGTTTGGATCTTAAATAAGCACAGTAAGTTAATACAACATCAACAGTCTATATAACAATGATGACAAACATGATTGTATCTTGTTTGCTTGATTTGCTTTAACTTTGCTGGTACTAATGGAGAACACGCTCTGCATGGTGGTTAGCATGAGAAATCTTGTAATTTATGAAATAAATGTGACTATCAATGTGAAAAAAGCCTATTGTGCCAGTCAATAAATATTATTTTTTCGAATATAATAGCCATTTATTTAACATATGCACATAGATTGACAAGCAAAATTACACACTCAAATACACACTTGTGTAGTTTTATTGTAGTTCACAACCTCTTAGACAGACAGTGACGGAATCGCTCTTCCTTAAT
>JAYEAL010000422.1:0-23983 GCA_036419045.1 Scirpophaga incertulas | reverse complement strand
ACATTCATTACAAGGGCCAAGACGAAGAAATCTGCCTTTAATGTTCTTATATAACATTTTGACTTCCATTTCTCTTTTAATTACGAAATAAATTGAAATTACTGCGTATTGTGATAGATGTTTTGGTAATTTTTGTTTTGTTTTAAAATAGAACATAAATTTGTTGTAAAACCGCCGTTATTACTAGCGAGTTAAAGCTGTCACATGTAAATGAATACATTTTTAACAGAAAATAAAAAATACTTTGACTTAGTCGAGAAATTTGTTTGCATTCTTGTTATTAATTTACAATATAAATACAACGCCACGTACAGAACGCTTTCTTTAGCTCAGCATGTGATGTTTGATGCGTTGACATGTGTACAAATATTGTTTTTTTCTTATTAACCAAATTTAATAAAGAAGTAGGTTCTTAATTATTTTTTTTTAATGTTTGTTACCTCAGAACTTTCAACTGGGTGAATATTTTTCTTAAAAAGATTATCACGCCTTAAAAATGTTCGCATTCATTACATTTTTTACTATTAAATTGTAATTTTTTTCGTTCTACATTAACCTTTATTAATTTAAATTTTATCAAACTTATTTTTACATTTGATTTTAAACGTTTAGTTAAATTTTGGTTAACTTTAATTACACAAATTATTGAAATTGAAAAATAAAACAAACAAGTTCAACATAGCATATTATTTTGACAGAATTTTTAACATTCTTGTCTAAAAGTTTCTGAAAACATCTTTTAAATCCATGTAATTATTTATTATATTATATTTTGACATGTATTTAAAAGTTTAAAAAAGTTTGCGTTCTTATTTTATACTTTAATAAATGAGGGAAACGTAACTCTAAAGCTCTATCATAAGATTTACTTATTAATTCTAAGATGGTATTCTTTAACTAGCTGTGCCACGACTTCGCCCGCGTTGAATCGTAATTTTAGGTAGCATTTTTAATTATTCTTCAAATAAAACATACAATTTTTACCTATTTATCAATCAATCAATACATAGTATAAAACAAAGTCGCTTTCGCTGTATGTCCGTATGTATGCTTAGATCTTTAAAACTACGCAACGGATTTTGACCCGGTTTTTTTTAATAGATAGAGTGATTCTTAAGGAAGGTTTGTATGTATAATAAATGCATAATATAGTAGAGAAACACTGATAAATTTAAAGGTTTCTAATGTGATGTCGTAAATAAGCACGTTTTTTTGCGCTTATATTGCAAACGCTGGCTGAACCCTACGAGATAGACCAAAATAATGTACTACAGTATTGTACAACTTACAAAAATCCACAAAAAAGTCCGCGATGGTATATGTCTATCTCTTAGGGATAACCCACCATAACCATTTTTTCACTGCACCCGTGCGAAGCCGGGGCGGGTCGCTAGTATCATATATAAAAGTAGCTTATGTCCTTCCTCACGGTTCAGTGGTTTAGGAAGCTACTCGCTAGGTAACTTGCTAGCCTCTAGGCGCCAAACAAGCCTCTTGCCTGTGAGTTCGCGACCTTGTACAAAAATAATCTTTATAGCATGATTCAGTATTCACGCGCGATGGCTTCTTATTAGCGTATTTCATGTATAACTTTGGTGTTTCTTTACCGATTTCTATGATTCTTTTTTATGGAATAGTTAATAATGTTAACTTTTTTGATTAGAGATTACTGAGAGTGTTATAAATATAATCAGAACTGCTAAGCTATCCGGAGTTACACGTGTTATTGTGAGTCAACCATAAAAGATAGACATATGCTGTCGTGGGATATTTTTTATATAATTTTAAGAAGAACATCTCCGTGATATATATATATTCTGTGTAGCTTTAACCAATAAGGTTGCACACGCGACGGAAGCTTAAAAAATGGAGTAACTTCTCCCGTTTTCCTAATATTTTCCTTCACTGCTCCTATTGATTGTAGCGTGATGAAAAGTATACTATAACCAGCTCAGGAGTATGAAATATAATTATAGCAAGTTTCGTTAAAATCCGTCGATTAGTTTTTGTTTCTATAACGGTTATACAGACATACAAAATTAAACTGATTGCACTTTTGGCATCAGTAACGATCCCTAATCACCCCCTCTTTTTTTTTGTTAGGAAAATGCGTTACGCATACCCCGCGGCTCGGGAAATCCGCGGGGTTATGTCGGACTCTCCGCGCGCTTGGGGGCCGAGTGCCGAGTGCTCCCCCAGAAGATGAGGGGGGGGCACGCCAAGGGGAGCTGCATCGCAGCGTGACAAGGTCATGGGAACTCGTGAGAATACTTCCACGACCCCGTCGGCGTCGGCCCGCATTGTGCGGGCCCCTCTCGCCTCCCCGCTAAAGAGGGGGGGGAGACCGTCGATTTTTTTTTTTCCCTCAGGAAAGAAGGCTGAGAATCCTCATGGATACCAACACAACAGGCAAGCAGAGATGCGTTGATTATGTCGGACTCCTGGTGAATCGAGGCGGCTCGATCCAGCAGACCTACCGACTAAACTCAGCCTAGCCTTGGCCCTAGTGGCCTTATGGCTTGAACGGAATGGTTGGCGCACCCTCAGGAGAGGGCACGTCGGCGCTGCCCTCCGAAGAGGACATATGCGCGAAGGAGGGCTCGGTACGCCAAAGTGGGTCTGGCCTTGAAGTGATGGGGCCTACTCGTACATGTGCAGCAAGTTGCGAAGTATGGACTAACTAAGGGATGGCGGCGCAGATGCTCCTCTCGCAAGGCTTGAAGAGCCAGCGTCAATGAGTCGGGAGGGTCAGAAATGACGTGCCTGGGTCGACGATATTCTGTATTACGCGGATTGACTGGGGTACGCGGGGTGTAGCTACACGCCTGCCTCACTAACGGATTCGGATGCCCTTCAGCGGTGGTGAAGAACCGCTTAGAGCACTCGACGGCGACCTTTGTGTAGCAGGGACTGGCCTTCCCGTCCCTAATCACCCCCTGATAATTATTTTGTAAATATATTTCATGTACAGAATTGACTTATCTACAGGTTTATTATAAGTATAGATGTAAATATCAAATTCTCCAACTTTGTAATTTTAGTATAAATAAAATCAAAATAAACATTTATTCAACTTAACCCTTTCAAATTAACCGTGCATACGTACGCATTATTTTCTCTTTCGACGCATAAACAGATATTATATTTTACCACATCATTTTTTAACCTCCGGCTAGCAAATTGGTTCCACAAAGCTCGGGTAAACTGGCCTCATAATACCGGAAGAGGCAAATTCCAACGCATTGTGGCGGTTATTGTGTTATCGAGAGCGTTATTAAAATGGCGCAAAATTTTGCAGGGCGGGCGGCGACGCCACATTAAATTGGATTTCGACGCTCCGCAGTACCGGAGTTTATCGGATATCTAATCAATCATTATGCTGTTCTTATTCGTGGGTATACAGGATATAATCGTCAAGTATGCACAAGAGATTATTCCATAAATTCTCAAAACCTTATAACGAAAGAACATATTGACTATGAAATAACCTGACCTCTTAACTGATATTTTGGTTATTAGTTTATTTATACATAGGTACTCAAGTGGTTAGTATGACGGTGTCAAAATGTCGCTATCTCTGAGTTCGGTGGGGGTAGATATATGTCCGATGAAAACGAGCATTATTAATATTTATTTAAAAAAATATATATTATACAATAGCAAGCTTGCTGTGCATAATTGCACTCATCCGAAATTTATTGATTCGTTATTTTATAAAAATATTGCCAAACCGATGTACCAAAATAAGTAGATAAATATTTATTTAATTATTAAATTAAAGTTGAGGATTCGATAAATCGCGTAGATTTATCAACGCAATTGGCCATGAACTAAAGAAATTCTCAATTTCCTAAAGCCTATTAATTTAATAGGTACTCTTATGTTCGTAATTTGGGCCTTGGATGATGCTAAGTGTCTCGATTTGTAGTCAGCCGGATACACCAGCTGCCAAAAAGGTTCCGTAGATAAAAATATTCTACATTTTTTCAAGGTTTCTAACAGATATCAGAATGTCACATTATATTTCTAAGGAATTAAAAGTTTTATATCCTAGGCATATGCTACACGACTCAAGCTCAGAGGTTAGTACATTGGTTTCAAGGTGTTGCCATCTCTGAGGTTCGAATCCCGGTGGCGATAGATGTTTGTGTGATGAATACGAAAATATGTATATATGTATGTCTATCCGTTACCCTAGGTCCTGTAACATAAGCCTTACAGTGTTTTCTTTGAGCTTGGCTAATTAGTGTGAGCTTAAGTAATATTTATTTATTTATACTGAATGTAGACGTTATAGAAATATTTTTTCATTTAGTTGTCATCCTTCTTTACCATACAATACAGTTGCCAGTGAAAACTTACAAGGTATCAAGATTCATGGTCTTATCTTCCATTCAACCCCTATTTCACCCCCACACTGATAAAAATTTCAAAATGCTAAGAACAACCGAATTTTTGTTTCTTATGACGTGATATTTGACGAACTTGCATACTAACTTTCAACCCTTATTTCACCCTATAGCTGATCGAAATTTCAAAAATGCTAGAATAAATGTTTAATGATTTCTTATCAAGTGCTTAAATATAAAGTTTCATGGTTTTATCTTTTAAAATTAAGAAATCCCATACAAACTTTCAACTTCTATTTCAACCCTTTTTTTCAAAATAAAAGTAGCCTATGTTCTGTCTCAGGGTCTAAAGATTCTCTGTACCAAATTTCATCAAGATCGGTTGCAAAGTTTAAGCGGGGTAGCGAAAGACAGACAGACATACAGAGTTACTTTCGCATTTATAATATTAGTTGGGATTAAATATTATCAATAGGTCAAATAGAAACGTAACGAACAAAAATAAAAACATTTAAAGAGGTTATTACACTGTCCTGAATTTAGTATCTGTGATTCAGAGTCCGAGTTAGAACAAGAAATTCAGTCACCACAGTTTCCCTGATCAGACTTCTGAATCAAACGCTAAGGACGAGCGATAAAAGTCGGACGTGTGGCCATTAGTACGCACCGCTATCTCCTGTCGTTTGTGTGAGTAATTTAAGACAAAAAATATTGTTTTATATTATATTGTTTTATTATATTGTATATAATAAAAATACAAGCTATGCAAGAAAATAACAAATTAAATTTCATGACTTACTAAAACAGTGTGGTCAGTATGTGCAACTTTTATATTATTTTTGATTTTATCAAACTGACTTTTATATTTATTTATTTATTGATACATACAAGCAAGCTTACAGTACATAACCAATACGCTTACAAGTTAGTTGTCATACAAAAAATGATAATAAGAACATATACATGCTTGTCAAGAAATTTAAAATGTGAACAAACACTTAAAACATAATTAAATATGTGGCGTGTGGATTGCTTGCTTAATAATAAGCAAGCGTTGTTGCCACCCGAACCGCAGACCTCAAGGAGGCTAGCGGGGGTGCGCGGGCGCGGGCGGTGGCGCGAGCGTTCTGGATCACGCCACCACTCACGCCAGTCCAGTAGGAAGGAAGACTCGAACACGATGCTATCTGCCGCGTCGCCTCACTCTTGCGCGCGTGTTTAGATTTTTCCCGTCGTTCTAATTCACAGTACCTGCCGTGCTACATTGGCGTCCCAACGTGTTTTAGTAATAAGTGCGTTTTGGGGAAAAGAACTCACGGCTGTGAAATATTGAGTTTACCTACTCCAACAATGCCGCGTTCTAAAAGCCGCGAAACGGCTAAAAGCCAAGATGGCGGAGATACCAACCCAGGTAACCTAACATTAACACAAGAGGCGTTAACGCAGATGCTATCAACGTTGCAAGAGTCGCAACAAAGTTTTTGCACGCAGCTGCTAAGAGAATTTCGGACTTCGACACCGCGAGAGTCAGTTCCTCTAGCAGCATCGACCTCAAGCTTCATTGGTGAAGCGGTCATTTCGCCCAGTGCTCTACACGTTTCAGTGGAAGCCGAAACGACTCCGTGGATAATTTCATCGATGCAATTACGACATACAAAGATTGTTTGAATGTGTCGGAAGAGAACGCATTGCGTGGCCTATCAATGCTACTGACAGGACAAGCTGCAGTTTGGTGGCAAGGTATAAAGAATACGATCTCGTCATGGGACGAAGCGTTAAAAAAAATTGTCAACGCATTCGGAGAAAAGTATACGCCGTCACAAATATATTTAGAAATTTTTGCATCAAGACAAGGCAATGAGAATACGGCCCTTTTTACGGCAAAGATAAGAGCATTATTTGCCAAGCTACCTAAAGGAGATTTGAGTGAAAAGGTGCAGCTAGATATGTTGTATGGCTTATTAGATCGGCGAATAAGAAAACGCCTCACGAGAGAAAGTTTCAATAGTTTCGAAAGTTTGCTACATAAAAGTCGAAATATAGAAGATTCTTTGAATGAAAGATGTGAACAAAAACCAAACAAAATGTTAAAGTCGAGTACTACTTCGTCGTCAGCTATGTTGCAGTCCGCGTTGCCGCAAATGCGCGACTCCAAGAAGAAAGACATAGTCTCCGAGTTGTGTCAAACAGAAGATCGCTACGGGTCAACGTCCTCCTCGTTACAGTCGCCTTCACTTGGACGTAGCAACGCTATACCTACTGCGCATTCTATTAGCGAAAAACGAAATTTTTGTGTGTATTGTAAACGGTCCGGCCACACCAAAGAAAAGTGTGTAAAACTACAAACCAAAAGTGACATAAAAACAGACTTAAAGTGTTACGGTTGCGGCATGCCAAACGTAATAAAAGCGAAGTGCACAAACTGTAACCCGCAAACTGACTATGCAGCGTTTTATGTCCTAAGTACGTCGAGTGATAATAGTGTTTGCGAGCCGGAACTCGAACCTGCGGAGCGCGCCATGCCGTGCGCAGCGCCGTCGCATTGTGGAGACTACCAACAAGCCACAGTGGGCACGTGTACGTGTGATGTTTCGCGATCACTGCCTGTCGATGACAATACGGTTTCGCATCCACATAACGAAAACTATGTATTGCGAGGTAACCCTGTGCGCGTCACGGGGGATTTGATTAATTATAGTATTACAAACTCTGCTTGTAAAAATAATTTTAATTGTGTAAATTCATTAAATAACAATTCGAGTTTGATGTTGAATAAGAATATTTTAAGTAAAGAGAGTTGCTGCAGTAAATGTAATAAGCAGTTAGCTTTGTATAAAAATAATTCATGTGTAATTAATTTGCATAAAAATAATTCTATTTGTAACTGTCATTCCAAAGATGATCTATGTGCTAATCAGTCGCCTGTTTGTCAGTTTAAAAATGCGTCTAGTTTTATTAATAGTGTAAATAATTATAATAATAATGTACCATTTTCTAATAGTTGTGGAATGTCTAGCGTGTCACATTGTTCTCGTCGTCCTATTTTAAATATAATAATTGGGGGAAATCATGGCACCGCGTTAGTTGATACAGCAGCTCGGAGCTGCGTAGCTGGTCACACGCTGCATGCTCTCCTGAAGAAGTTAGGCTGCCCATTAGTGCCGTCAACACAGAATGTTAAGTTGGCGGATGGGGTTAAAAGAAAAATGAACATTCTGACTACAGAGGTCGACGTGACACTCAAAAATAAAACTAAACGTATATCATTTTTAATTTTTCCAGAGTCAAATAATAATGAAAGTCTTCTTGGTATAGACTTTTTGACTGAATTTGGTTTAGTGTTTGATTTTGGAAATAATAATTGGTTCTTCAATGAAAATAATCAGCAAGTGTTTAAGATAAATTTTGAAAAAGTGTCACCTTTATTGACATGTGCCACTTTAGATATTGTACTACGGGATGATGAGGGTACTTCTCTCACCAAAGAGCAACGTAATGCTCTCGCCCGCGTACTAGTTGATTATCAGGACATCTTTGAGCCAGGGGGAGGCCCAACTCCTTTCGCAGAACATATAATTGATACGGGTGATCACCCGCCTATTGCTGTGTCACCTTACAGGCTGACACCGGCTAAGAAAGCGGTAATGCGAGCGGAGGTCGAGAAGATGTTGACGGATGACATCATTGAAGAATGCGAGTCTGCGTGGGGGTCTCCTGCGTTACTTGTACCTAAGTCTAATGGAGAGGTAAGGTTTTGTGTTGATTACAGAAAGCTTAATGCAATAACCAAAACTGATGTCTATCCTATGCCATTAATCGATGAGCTAGTTCAGTCAACAAAGAAGAATTGTTTCATGAGCTCGTTAGACATGCGCAGTAGTTACTGGTTTGTTTCGGTACGTGAGCAGGATCGAGATAAAACTGCATTCCTGACGCCTTTTGGAACGTATCGTTTTAAGCGCATGCCGTTTGGTTTAAAGAACTCTCCGTCCACCTTCCAGCGGTTAGTAGATCGGCTTCGTTCTGGTGCTTCATTGAAGGATGTGACGTTGCTCGCTTATCAAGATGATATTTTAGTTATAACTGAAGGGTCTTTTGATAAACATATTTCCGATTTGCGCGCTGTATTTGAAAGACTTCGTTTATTTAAGTTGCGCGCAAACCGTGATAAATGTATGTTCGCTCGTGATAGGATTAAATACCTTGGTCATGTGATTACTAAAGATGGTATTTCTCCCGATGATGACAAAGTACGAGTTGTTTTAGACATGAAGTCACCTTCTTCCTTGCGACATTTGAGAACTTTTATTCAAACTTGCTCGTGGTTTAGAAAATTTATTCCTGACTTTTCTGCAATAGCTGAACCGTTGACGCGTCTCACAAAAAAAAATCAGGATTGGTATTGGTCTTCTGAGCAAGAAAAGGCATTTAATAAATTAAAAAGTTGTTTATCAACAGCTCCCATATTAGTTCAGGCTGATTACAGCAAACCGTTCATTTTAAGAACCGATGCTAGTAACTATGCGCTGGGTGCAGTGTTGTTGCAGGGAGATGACATTAAAAGTGAACGCCCCATCGAGTATGCTAGCCGTTTATTATCTTCTGCGGAGAGAAATTATAGTACAACTGAGCGAGAAGCTCTCGCTGTTGTATGGGCAGTCGAGCGTTTTAGGGGTTATATAGAAGGTCATGATGTTGTTATAGGTAGTGACCATCAAGCTTTAAAATGGTTACTTACCTTAAAATCTCCATCTGGTAGGTTGGTCAGGTGGGCGTTAAAGTTACAAGGCTTCAATATTAAGTTTGAATACACACCTGGTAAGTCCAATGTCATCGCTGACACGCTGAGTCGCCCGTCCTGTGAAGAAAAGGGTAAAGAAAGTTGTGGTGTATGTTCAGTTGTAATAGACCTACCATCTCGCAGTCCCGCTGATCTCCGTCGTGCGCAGAACGATGACCTGGAATTAAAAAAAATTATTAATGGATTAGAAGAAAGTTCAAATGTTGAGTCAATAGAATCAAAGCGTTGGTCTGAACGAGGTTATTTCATTCAACAGGGTGTTTTGTATAGATATAATCCCGAAGTTGATAATGAAGAACCACAGTTAGTTGTTCCCGTATCGTCACGCTTAGACATAATCAAAGAATGTCATGATTCACCCATGGCTGGTCACCATGGTGTTGATAGAACTTATAATAAGATTTCTCAAAGCTTTTATTTTCCGGGGATGTATAGAGCCATTAAAGATTATATTAAGACTTGTCTTACCTGTCAGCGCTACAAACCGTTGAATTCAAAACCTTCTGGCCTCCTTCAAACCCCAGTTCTTAGTCAAAGAGGAGAAGTCTTAGCCGTTGATTTGTTTGGTCCACTTCCTGTTGGCAGCAATGGTGAACGTTGGATCTTATTAGTTGAAGACACTGCGACTCGTTGGGTAGAGCTTTATCCCCTGAAAGAAGCTACTTCAGAGGCGTGTGCTCGTACCTTAATTGAGGAATATTTTCTCCGTTATGGATTACCCCGTCGTGTAGTGTCAGACAACGGTGTTCAATTCATTTCGGCTGTCATGCAGCAATGCATGTTTGTATTAGGCATTACGCAAGACTTAATACCTTTGTATCATCCCTCAGCAAATCCTGCTGAGCGCAAAAATAGGGATTTAAAGTTTCAACTGTCTCGTTTGGTCGACACAAATCACTCAGATTGGCCTAAACATTTAGCTATTGTTAGATTCGTAATGAACTCTGCTGTTTGCCAAACTACTGGTGTTACACCAGCATACCTCACGTTTGCTAGAGAACTTCGTTCACCAATTAATGTTGAACATGATATTCGTGCAATTTTGAGAAAAGACAATTTTGTTCCTCAAGCCACTCCATATTTGAATAATTTTGCTAGAACACTCGTAGAGGTTAAGGAACGTGCCGAAGCAGAACAAGATCGTCGCAAAGAGTGTGCAGACAAGTCTAGAAGTCCGGCTGAGGTATTTGAGGTAGGTGATCAGGTCCTTTTAAAAACACATGTTCTTAGTAAAGCATCTAAAAATATTTCAGCTAAGTTTGTTCCGAAAAGAGACGGGCCTTATGTGGTAGTGGAAAGAGTTAGCCCCACTGCATACGTTATTAGTAATGTTGACAAGCCGAATGAGATATTAGGAAAATTTCATGTATCTGAACTTCATCGATTTCATGGTCGGGATGCG
Source organism: Scirpophaga incertulas (assembly GCA_036419045.1). Classification (NCBI taxonomy): domain Eukaryota; kingdom Metazoa; phylum Arthropoda; class Insecta; order Lepidoptera; family Crambidae; genus Scirpophaga; species Scirpophaga incertulas. The sequence goes on along the minus strand of JAYEAL010000422.1, from coordinate 13,431 downwards.
TCTCCTCCTCATCCTGTAGTACAAAAACGTACGAGAGGTCGCCCTCGCAAGAAGGATTGTCCTGTTTGTTCTTTTCATTGTGTTTGCGAGTTAACAAGCAGAGACGCTAGTTGTTAACTCGAGGGGGAGTATGTGGCGTGTGGATTGCTTGCTTAATAATAAGCAAGCGTTGTTGCCACCCGAACCGCAGACCTCAAGGAGGCTAGCGGGGGTGCGCGGGCGCGGGCGGTGGCGCGAGCGTTCTGGATCACGCCACCACTCACGCCAGTAGGAAGGAAGACTCGAACACGATGCTATCTGCCGCGTCGCCTCACTCTTGCGCGCGTGTTTAGATTTTTCCCGTCGTTCTAATTCACAGTACCTGCCGTGCTACAAATAGAATTAATAAGAATTATAGTCACCATGATTTGCCGATACATCTAAAAATTATGAATAGTAAAATTATACAATTAAATAATGTAAAAATCTAAATAATAATATTAATATGTCAAACTATTTAAAATTACATGTCATTAATAATTAATTCGAAACAATTGATAAGATGTCTTGGTGAATGTGCAAATATGTCAATATCACAGTGCTGTGCAAGTATGTCACTTATCAGACTTAGTGCGTAGTTTGTTGGTGCGTGAGCTGTTCGAACAGTGCGTGTAACAGACCTTACCAGGAGCCAATGATTTCGGCGCGGAGCTAGCGCTCCATCCTGATTGCATGGCATTCTAGTTGGTACTCTTAGTCCAACTACCCAAAATCGTTGGACTATCTATCTTTTGTTGCAATACAGATAAACAAAATTTTATGACCGCCATTATTCGTCTGAATTTGAGGGTTTCCAAGTCCACCATGCCCGAAACAAACATTGAAGGATACAAGTAAGGATAATACCCATACTTTCTCTTATAAAGGCAACGAGCAAATTTCCGTTGAACCCTTTCTATAAGTAAAATATACTTTTCCTCGTATGGCTGCCAAACTACAGCTGCAAATTTCAATCTACTACGAACGTATGCGTCATATAATGTTTTTGCCACTCTTAAGTTTTTGAAATTCGAGGCAGTTCTAATGACAAAACCTAATGTCTTATTAGCTAGCTTACATGTTGTTGTCATATGCATATGAAAGTCTAATTTAGTGTCCAATATTAATCCTAAGTCACGAATGTCATTTAGACCTAATTTCACCAAACTTAAACTAATCGTCTGTTGTTTTTTTTTTTTTTTTTTTTTTTTTAATTTATTTATCCACAAACACTCACATGCTACATAATTTACATAATACGCCAAACTGTAAAGACAGTTTGTTGGCGAAGTTATTTGCACTCACTTATCACTAAACTTAGGTCTAAAATTTGTGCATGCTTGAAATATTAATTATTATATTTGTTTCACACTGACATTTTATTTTATATTACCCTATCATATTAATTATTACCTACTAATCATTCAATAAATCATTTAAATCATTTTATTCAATTTTTATGTTTTTACTATATTATGTTGTCGTATTATTTTAGATTTTTATAATTAAATGTTGTGTATACTTTTAAGTGGCTTGTATACTAGATAGTTTTCTTATAAGATTGTATTTTTGTCAGAATGCTGTATATACTAGCTGTAAGTATACCTTTAAATAAATAAATAAATATATATAATTATACTTATATGTAAGGATCCTTTAATATATATATTAAATTTCAGTTAGGTATATCAAGCCAAAACAGTATCTATCAACATTTTTTTCAGCCTGGATTTGAACATGCGCAAACTCTTAAAGTTATTCTCTGAGACTATTTTATTGTACAGCCTAGGTATTATATATTTTCTTGTTCTCTCACCGTAGTAATTACATGCAGTCGGTTCTATGTATCTCTTTCTAGTGCTTACTCTAAAATTACGGTTGTATGTTTGTATTGTTTTATATTTTGGAGAATTATATTGTTCTACAGCAATCAAATAAGTTACTTTTTCATGCACTGGCAGTATGTTGCATTTTTTGAATAATGTATTATAATTATTTTTATTTTTACAAGTTTTCTTTGTTTGCTTATCAACGAGAAGCTTAAGAAACCGTATTTGTATGTTACGAATTTTGTCTAAATATGTACGGAACGTACGCCCGTATACACCTAAGCCATAGCTTAGAGCAGCATCTGCCAGTGCATGGTACAACATATACAATATTTTTCTACTAGTTACGTACTTCAAATGATTTAGTTTAAGCAATATACATCTAAGTTTGTTACAGACAATATCAATTTGTTTACTCCAATTCAGTCTACTATCTACCGTTAATCCTAAATATTTATATTCATTTACAATTTGTATCTCACTACAATTACATCTATTTTTATTATTGTGTAAGCACTCGTAGGAGTGGCCAACAATATGCAACCCGTGATTTGGTTTTTGCATGTATGGTGACTGAATAAGCATACACTTTGTTTTGGAAAGGTTCAAAATAATTCCATTATCGTGAGCCCACTTTAAAACGTTTTCGAAATCCTCCTGCATGCAACTTTCTGTGACCTCTAAGTCCCGGTGTGCGTACATCAGGCATGTGTCGTCGGCGTACATATAAACAGAGCAATTTTTAACTACCTTAGCCATGCTATTGACATGCATGATATACCCGACCGGTCCATATACTGAACCAGTCGGCACACCGTACTTTACGTGTGATTCTTCACCCATCGTCCCGTTAATCAATGTACTGAGAGTCCGATTGTGTAAATAGTTCTGAAACCACTTATTCACCGGACCACGGATTCCACAGTCTCGCATAGCTTCCAGTAAGAGTCCGTGGTCCAGCGTATCAAATGCCTTCTTAAAATCTATATACAAGGCTACAACATATCTTTTCTTATCTAAATTTTCGTTCACATCATCTGAAAATTGACTAAGGGCTGTAATAGTGCTTCTTGATTTCCTAAAACCATGTTGAGTATCAGTTATTATCTGATTTTCTTCAAGAAATTTACTTATTTGGCTTACTAGACATTTTTCTACGATTTTATTTATCGTTGACAATATTGCAATAGGCCTATAGTTTGTAAAGTCCATGTGATCACCCTGTTTGTATATTGGTCGTACTATAGCTCGTTTTAGTTCATGCGGATATTTTCCGGTTGTGACACACATATTCACGAACTTTGCTAAGACTGGACTAATTTCTTTTTTAATAAATTTTAGGTCCTGGACCCTTATACCGTCCATCCCCGGCGATTTACCACAATTTAAATTATCAATAATTTTTTCTATGTCATTTGAAGAATTTTTTTTAAATCTAAATGAAATGTTACTATTAATTTTATAAGTATTCCGATCCAAAAATTTTATGTTACAGTTATGTTTAATATTATTTATTTCATCTGTGAATGTCCTAGCAAACTTCGTGCACACGTTATACATACTATCTGTTCTTCCTATCCATTTCATAATGACCTGGTCTAAAGTACAGGAAGTATTTCCTAACCATTTATTTATCTTTTTCCAAATTTTTCTAAAGTCTCCATTACAATCAATTAGTTCTTGTTTCTTATATTCATTTTTTGCTCTAGTAATACATTTATTAGTTAAATTTCTATGTCGCGTGTACATCAATCTACAATCCATATCATTTGGCCTCGACTTCCAATTTCTGAAAAGTTCATCTCTCTTTTTAATTAAACTATATAATTTATTATTTATCCATGGCTGTACTTCTCTTTTTTTGTTATTATAATTTATTTTAGTCTGCGACTCTTCATATATTTTACTAAAAATACAATACAGCTTTTCATACAATAACAATGGACAGTCAATACGTAATAATTTTTTCCAATCGGTATCTAATAATTTTTTATACACTAACCTATTATTTAATACACATACCTTTTTGTTTTGATTTACATTACCGCGCAGTTCGTCTCCCGTTGATAAATTAACGCCAACCAAATAGTGGTCCGACAGCTTGCACGTGAGCATGTGTGCGGCAGCGCGCCCACTGCTACGCACCCATATATGGTCGATACACGACGTAACCAGCCGCCCCGCTACTACCTCCTCGCGCGTGCATTCACTGATAAGACATTGCAGGCCGTGATCACACATCATGTTTTTGTAGCATTCGATAACATTATTTGTTTGTAGAATATCTAAGTTTATGTCGCCAACCAATATAATGTCACGTTTCCTTGGTATTTGTTTGAGTAGCATATGCAGTTCTTGTATACATTGCATTTTATTAGTGTTGGGAGGTCTATATACACCTATTACATGATATATTTCGTTGTCGATTTTAACTTGGCTATGAATAATCTCAGCAGCGTGCCCATCTGTGTTTGTTATATATAGGTTTAATTCTATTTTCGCATATATTAAAAGTCCTCCTCCTCTCCTTTTTTTACGAGTATGCGCTTGCATATCATACCCGTCTATGTTATATACTGCCAGTTCTTCATATCTGACATTTATTTCACTTAATATGATTACATCTATACTGTAGTTACACCTTTTTAATAATGTTAATAATTCATTGAAATTTTTTCTTAAAGATCGTATATTTAAATGGATCACTTGTAAATCTTTTTGCTTGTAATTCATAAATAGACTCCATTTGTCAGTCTCAGTAAATTTACTAAAATCGTTGGTACTATCTACATTTGACAGTATATTCATATTTTAGTAGTAAGAAAATCACCTAATGTGTTTGCACACACCGGCTCATATACCGGTGGCTATGGCTATGGTCGTTCATATTTTGTTTTTGTTATCAGCGCATAATCGTGTTACGTCCGACTTTCTGCGAAAGTTAATTATCTTCGAGTTTTCTTCTTTTTTGGCTAGAACTCTGAGGTTTTGCACCCATACATATTTATATTCTGGTTTCAGAAGTGTTCTGGCGCACCAAAACAGCTGTCTTAACTGCTTTGTTAGGCACTCATTTATAAAAATTCGATCATTATTACCGTCCGATAAAATATCGCAGTTTGTAAGGTGGTGTTTTTTTGTTTTAGCCAGTCGTTTCTCGCTGACTTTGATCGAAACGTAATAACAATAGGTTTCGGTTTCTTTCCTATTTCTTTATCTTTGCCTACCCTCTTTACTTTTTCAATATCTTTTGAACTAATATTTAGTTTTTTTGCCATAATTTCAATAATTTTCTTTGTGTCTTCGTTTTCTTTTTCCTGTAGGCCCACGATTTCTATGCTTTTTTCTACTTCTTTTTTTCTATTATCGAGATTCTTTCCTCCAATGCCTCATTTGCCTTTTGTAGGTATATATTTTTATCTTCTAGTGATTTTATTTTCTTCTCGGCGCTTTCCTTAAAATTTTGCATGTTTTGGTACTGTTCTGCATAGAAGTCCACAGACTCTGTCAAGTCCTCAATTTTCTTTTGCATCTGGTAGATTACATCTAATTTATTGTTCAGCTCTGCCAGAATTACATCAGTGGAGGACTCGGTATCCACATTTATTCGTGGCGTTTGTGTTCTTGGACTGTCGTCACTTTTCCTACATGAATCACAAATTTCCGTTTTTTGAAACTGTTTAAGGTTTTTTACACATTTTTTATGAAAAACTGCTTCACATGCACCCGTACACTTAACCACTTCGTCTTTAATTAGCGATATGAACAATTTACATTTTTTGCATTGCACCATATTTATTAAGTATATTTAAATTATTTGTTTATACCAATACAGCGTCTCACAGATATTTACGTAACGTCCACACGCAGAGCGCGCTCGTGCAGAACTCTTCGTGTAATGGCTTGTTAAAATTAACAGAGTTGTTAAGTTATTCTAGATCCTACATTGTAAAATTAACAAGCCATTACTAAATCAACCGTTAACTGAATGAATTGCGAAACGTTCATTCAATTTGTAATACAACCAAATAATAGTGTCGTCGTGCATCACTCTTACTATATGGAAATGCGTCTAATTTCTACTGGTCGTATAATGTGTCAAGTAGCAATACAATGTGAACAAATTAAATTGTCGTTCTCTCTATAAGTTTCTAAAGCAAGCGCATAATATTTGGTTTTGCCAGGTTATTTCTCTATTGTTTGTATAGGTCATAGAATTATAAAAAATTATTATTATTATTTATTAAATAATTCCATGGTGTAGGTATTTGATTGACGTTTCGTGGTGTTTTCGTTCGTGGTAGGTATTTTCTTTGATTTGTAAAATACCTAGGTAGTGATTTTACTTAGCTTTTTATCTTTCTTTTTAAAATAAAAAAATGTCGAAGAAAACGAGAGGTCCAAATTTTTCAAACAATGAGAAGGAAATCTTAATAACTCTAATTAAACAATACAAGGATCTCGTTGAAAATAAAAAAACCGAATCCTCGGACGTCGTACTATGCTGTCTAAAGTATCTAAATTTGTAAAAAAATCTTCGTCATCCATAATAAAATTGTACGCCGCGTCCATCTTGACAGTAAAATAATCGTCTGTTACAGATTAACGAACCACTAGAGCAGTCATTAAATTTAACAGTCCATCAAGCTAACTAATCTCTTGTTTGCACATGGTGGGACACTTGCTAACTCTAACAAGCTGTTAACGGTTTAACAAGACGTTATTTTAACAAACAGAGTATGGTGAAATTAGGTCTTACTCTATCAATTGTGATGTCAAATAATTTATAATTTACACTAATAGGGTTACGTTTAAGGGAAAATGTCATGGTTTTACATTTACTGCGATTAAAAGGGAGTCGGTTATTCTCACTCCATGTGGCAACAGCATCGATATCTCGTTGGAGAGCACTTGTATCACTTATACTACCGACACCTAAACTTAACTTTAAATCATCGGCGAATAAAAGACATTTCGCAGATGTAACGCTTTTCGGCAAATCGTTGACAAAGATTAAAATAGAGTTGGCCCAAGAGTACTACCTGGCTTACTCCAGATCTTGTGAAGTAGACGTCTGATTCGAAACCATTCAATCTTACGTATTGGCGTCTATTACGAATATAGTTAGAGAAAAACTGTAGATATTACATATATGTTCACGCATCTTTCCCATAGCGGTAGGCAGAGATCATAGTTTTCCATTTACAATGACCCTAACATACTTCCTTAGCTTCCCCGACTATCATTAATATTTTAATGCACGCTCGTCAGTTACAGGAACTCTTGACTTTAGGTTCTTTCAGGATATCTCCTGTTTGAGCCACGAATGTTCATATAGGTCCCGATAAAATTGCATTATTATTATTTAAATAAATAAATAATATCGTGTTAGTTGCAACACACTATAGTAAACAACACAATGAAACAATAGCTTTTGTAGATATAATGTAAGTTATTTAAACTTGTAAAGGATGTTGGGTTCAGACTATTTATCTTTATTTTTTTTTTTATTCCATACGGTGGCAGACGAGCAAATGGCCCACCTGATGGTAAGTGGTAACCATCGCTCATGGACATCTGCAGTGCCAGGGACACAGCTGAGCCGCTGCCTACCTGGAGAGAAATACTCTTTTTAAGCCTCGTTTGAAGTTAGACATATATCGTAGCGCTCAGGAAACATCGCAGCTGGGAGCTCATTCCAGAGTTTGCATGTACGCGGAAGGAATGAACGCTGAAACCGAACTGTACTAGACAAGATCGGTTCCAGGTGATATGGATGAACTCTACTGCGGTGGCGGGTGGTGCGATGGTAAAAAGGTGACGAAGGCACCATTGCAAATAATTCTTCAGAGCACTCTCCGTTAAAGAGCCTATAAAGAACACACAGAGAGCCAAAGTCTCTCCGCTGGTCCAAGGTCTCTGTTGAGGCCGTAATATTGGGATCACCGATGATACGGAAAGCACGCCTTTGCAAGGAGTCAAAAGGGTCGAGTTGATATTTGGGGGCTCCAGCCCAGGTCTATCTAAGGTCACTGTAAAAAAACAGGGAGAAAAAATAGCCCTTGTTGGTTTTCTTACTGGTTCTTTACAGTATAAGGTCTCCTGCCGTAGACTTGTGAACCAATGGCGTAGCATCATTGACTTGCAAAAGTGATTGTAAAAATTTGAAAAATAAATATTTTCGATTGATCGAGCGATAAGATAATATTGAAATGTCTATAATAATCTTAATTTCTTCCGACATTTTGCGAACGAATAAATAAAGTCTACGCAGAACGTATATACAATAACGATATAAAAAAATTATTGTGACCTGCATTCTAACTGCGATTACACTCTCCTGAATTCAAATTCAGAACGCAAAAAGCAATCTCTTAGAATACTGATTTGCTGCCTTAGAGCCCGGGGTGAGATCTCGACCAGTCATGTACCTACGATCTGACCCCAAGAGCCTAAAGCTTTCACCAAGATAGATAATCTACTTCTATAATTACAATACATTTTTTGATATTAAACAGAAAAGCTCTTGACGAAGCTTAACAGTGAAAGCGAACCTTTAAACTCCATAACTAATAAATGAACTGGCCGACACTTAATTTATTCACCTTTAATATTGTTCCGTAGAAAGACGCTTGTACCCGATTTATTTAATTGGGTAATTATATGTATTTTTACTTACCAGACAGCATGTATATATTTGTGTACTAATGTGCGCTACCGTATGTTTTTATAAATACATATATACCATATATTATGATACTTTGTAACGTTGTGTGTACATAGTTATATTTTTCTATATAATTTTATAATATAATATTTACGATAATACCTAAAACTAACACGAACACATATTAAATTATCAACTATACAAAGAATAAATAATAATTAACTTTAACTAGCTTACCTATTAATATTTATAATAAAATTAATTAAAAACACAATTTAGATATTTCCATACAGATTGATAAATTGCATAAAATTGGTCGAAGTGATCTGTGTGACTGGTAGTTCCTTTGCTAGCTATAAAAGGGCTTTAAACCCAATTCTGCACACGGCCGATATCGACACCTGCCCCCTGTGTATATTATAAATTTATAAAATTGTTGACGTTAGGTTTTTTTATTTTTATTCCTCCCCGCCTCAAACGTCGCAGACGATTGTGGTGAGGCTAGAACATCACAACTTGTAAGTGTAATTAAGTGAACGCGTGGCTGTCCACTTTCTAATCCAGTCTTCAAGACACTATATATTTGTTGTTTGATAAAATCCATAAGTGATATAGTTAGATAAAGCCGTATATATAAAGCACTGTGATATATGACGACCTCCATAGTCGAGTGGATAGTACACCGGTTTCAAGGTGTCGCCAGCTCTGAGGTCCCGGGTTCGAATCCCGGTGGGGGCAGATGTTTGTGTGAGGAATGCGAGCATTTGCACTTTAGTCATGGTTGTTGATATATATTTATATAAAAATTATTTATATATGTATAATATATGTATGTCTATCCGTTACCCTAGATCCCATTGCACAAGCCTTATAGAGCTTAGTTTGGGCTAGGCTAATTGGTGTAAGTGTAACAAATATTTATTTATTTAATATTTATTATTATATTTCCGTAAAAAATGCAATTATTAATCCGAATTAATACTGGTGAAAATGCGACCGAGCTAAATCCGTAGGGACAGTACGTATGTCAGTATTTTTCTTTACTGCCCTTTTTCCACGTTGCGAATGTTGTCAGGGGTCAAATCCTAAACAAATATAATAATTTAATTAACAATAGTTTTAGTGTTCTGCTAACAATAATACACCCTTACGTTATCACATGTATCCTGTTGTTGACGAGGGAGAAATGACGACTGTAAGCCCTACACGTGTCCTATTTAATTCCTTTCTGATATGCCCGGACGCTGACAGCTCCAACCAACCCTATTGTTTGACAACTATGTTTTATGTCAGATTGTATTGATGTAATTACCAACAGTTGTTGAGATTTGTCACTGGAAATTGGAATGTAGCTGGAATTCACTGTGAATATGAATTGTTTCCACATTACTATTATATAATTAATTTTGGTCTCGTGTATTGTGCGATGTGATCTGTGAAGGCTGATTTTGTAGAGAATACATATAGAGAACACTTAAGTACATCGAAAATAGGCATTACGCTCGAATACTTAATTTTTATGTGTACTGAATCTACTTACAAATAAGAAAGTCGTAATAGTTACATAACTCATAACTCAAAACGATTAAACCGACATGAAGGATCACCTATTAGTTGGATTCCTCTCTTTAAGAATAATAGAGTAACTTTTATTATTTAAAAAAATAGGGAGCAGAAATTTTGCAGACGATTGTTGATGGAATATCAGCTTTGCTGCTGCTCATCATATTACGATGCCCTGCACGTCGCTCAAGGATGGGTTGGGCTTTTCTTCAACCAGGGACCAACGCCATAACATTGTAAAAGCAAGACTTTTATTGAAAGTCATATTTTGAAATTACAAAACAAACTACAAGTAACATACAAATAAATCCCAACTAATATTATAAATGCGAAAGTGTGTTTGTTTGTTTGTTTGTTTGTTTGTTTGTTTGTTTGTTTGTTACCTCTTCACGCTTAAACTACTGGACCGATTTCAAAAATTCTTTCACCTTTGGAAAGCTACATTCTCCCCGAGTAACATAGGCTACTTTTTACCGGAAAAATCGACAGATCCCACGGGATGCGCAATAAAGGCTTCGCTCACAAAACTACTGCACAGATTTTATGCGGTTTTCATCAATAGATAGAGTGATTCTTGAGGAGTTTGCGGCATTTTTTATCTCGAAAAAACGGATAGTCCCACGGGAATCGCGATAAAATCTTCGCACCATAAACGACTTCCGCGTATATGTAGCCGTGGGCAAAAGCTATGACCCTTAACCCTCTATACACCCATCCCGAAATCCACGCGGGCGAAGCCGCGGGCAGAAAGCTAGTCAATAAATAAATATTCTTTAACTCACACCAATTAGCTTAGCCCAAAGAAAGCTCTGTAAGGCTTGTGTTATGGGATCTAGGGTAACGGATAGACATACATATCTTATACATACATAGATACATATTTTTTAAGATAGAAATATTACATAACAGCCATAAGGCAAAAATGCTAGCATTTATCACACTAGCAACTGCTCTTACCGAGACTCAAATCATCCCACACTAAGATTTTATGCTTATTTTTTATGCGCAGCTGACACACTATCGTTAATATCGTTAATCTTTGGCAATATTGTTTACGAGTGTATAATTAATGTTTAAGTTTTCCTAGATGATACAGTGATGAGTGAGTAAGTGAGTACAATGATAAAGCCAACTATGGTTCTTATTTTATCCAGTTATCATCGAATACAATTCTCGAGTGCTCTATTGTTATGTTCGTCAATGCTACGTTATTTTCCGAACGTTCTGCGCTTAAGTCTGGCATAGTTCCCATAGAGCACATACAAATATTTCTCACACATTTTTAGTTTTAATTTTATGCCATTTTAACCAACAGTAAAACTAAAGAGGCTTGTATGTGAATTTCCCTCAAAAAGTATTTGCATATGACGCGCAAGTCTTGTTTATAACATCAACATGTTACAACAGAAACCACTCAAGAGGTACGGTCGAGAATTAATCTGTCTGTATTCTCGTACAACGTTTAATAATTCATTGTACGTAAACAGTGTTGTGAAACTTTTAACGGAGTTTGCAGTGAGCCGTAGCGGCGGATCTTGTAACCTCGTAGCCATTTGTAGTCGGTCGCTCGTAGCTAGTATAGTTTTTCATACTAGTTCGCCGACTTGTAGCAGAAGCTTTATTCAGCTCTACATTTTTAAGTGGGATTCAGTCACTTTGTCTTTTTGTGTAGGTTTCTGGTTTGTAACTGAAAGTTTAATAAGTCATTTGTCGTTTTCCTATAAGGCTTAAGTTATATTATAATTATGTTAAGTAATATTTTGTTTCCATATAATGTTTGTACAAATTTATCAAATTTAATCTTTCTTTATTTGTTTAGCAGCTACAAAAAAAGGAGATATGAAACCAAAAATATGATGTGTGTGTGTGTGTGTTTTAACATTTTATAAATTCAACATTTATAGTAAAAAAAAATTATAAAGCATGTTTTCCAATATTACTACAGAAAATTTTGTCTTGTTTCCTTTATTATTTTAGTTATACATCTAATGCGGTATTTTTGCCTCAATCACGTTATGGAAAGTAGTTTCCGACCGTTATCACATTATACTGAAGGCAATCAGTACAGTATTTTTATGGGATCCTTAACAAAGCCGCCGAAACCCGGCCAGTGTAAGACGTGCTTTAGTAAAATGAAAATGCCTGCCGGAAATCACACCGGAATCACTGTGCATGATCTCAGCGGGAAGTGAATGTGTTTGTTACGAACTACGTTTTTAATGACAGTAGCACCACATTCAATAGATAAAGGTCTTGTTCTGTGAGGTAATGTTTTACCCCTCCATCCAAATCGTAAAGCTCCTATGGGCAAGGCTCGGGTCCGTCGGTCATCCAGAGTCCGTGTTGGGGCCCCTGCTATGGATCCTCGCATATGACGCGGTCCTTCGCACCAGCCTTCCTCGCGGCGGGAGTGCTCTGCTCCGCTGACGACACTCTCGTCGTGGTAACTGGGGTCGACTTCGGACCGGTGCTCAGGCTTGCCGACCTCGGATTGGCATGTGTCGTGCTTGCGATCCTCCGGCTGGGCTTAGAAATAGCGCCTCACAAAACCGAGGCGCTATGGTTCCACGGCCTTACGAGGCGCCAGGAACCAACCAGCTGCCGGTTCCAGGTAGGTGACGCGGTGGTCCCGGGGGGGCCATACATCAAGTACCTGGGCCTCACCCTGGACCGACGCTGGAGCTTCGAGGAGGTTGGTCTTTGGTTGGTCCCCCGAGCCAAAAAAGTGGCGTGCGCGATGCATCGCCTGCTGCCCAATCTCGGGGGACCGTGGGATGGAGTTCACCGCCTGTACGAGGGCGTCGTGCGATTGGTGGCCATATATGGGGCCCCCGTGTGGTCGCGTGACTGCGCGAGGTCCACCCGCTACGGAGCCTGCAGCGGATAATGGCCATACGGATCGTACGAGGCTACCGTACCATCTCGTACGAGGCGGTAACGGTTCTGGAACTCTCCCCCCCATTCGACATCCTGGCCGACATGTACGCGGCGACGTATGCATCGCGGCGCGATGGGGGGAGCGCCCCGAAACCCGCGCACGAAGTGCCTAGGCGGGAGTGGCACCGACGGATTGTGGCGGCCTGGCGTGCACAGCTCGAATTACGGAGCAGCGCGCGCCAGCGGGCCGTCGGTGCCGTACTCCCGCACCTCGAAGCTTGGCTCCACGGGAAGGAGGAGGTCACCCACCGATTGACTTAAATACTCACCGGGCACGGCTGCTTCGGTGAGTATCTAAGTCAATCGTTAGATGAATAAATAATACATACATGTATTACGTTACCCAAAAAGTTAGTCACACTCATATTTTTTACCTTTAAGAGAACGAAAAAACTAATTATCAATCATTGCCCTGAG
>JAYEAL010000719.1:0-24430 GCA_036419045.1 Scirpophaga incertulas | reverse complement strand
CTCCGCCAGCGTGTGCTGGGCCGAGTCGAGGTCGGATGCGCAGTGGTGACAATGTGTCGATCCCTCCCGTCCTATTCGACACAGATACTCACCGAAGCAGCCGTGCCCGGTGAGTATCTGAGTCAATCGGTAGGTGACCTCCTCCTTCCCACGGCACTGAGACCTATGAAAGGATTTTTCTTCTTAAAATATCAAGAGCTACAAAAACACAGTAAAAAGTTCTTCGGATATTACAGAATGAGTAAAATATCATTCGATAATTTACTACAACTAGTTGGTCCGGCCATTACTTATCAAGATACCTATTGGAGAAAAGCAATTTCAGCTGAAGAGACTTTCGATAACTATAAGGTAAGATGCTTCCATACTTAATAAGATCTAGTTAAATAAAAGGAATAATTTTACAGAATCATTTATTAGACAAAAATTAACTTTTACAAACATAACTTATTCTTTCATTTTAAAACTTTTATTTTTTTAATAAAATGAACTCTTTCATATCAAAACCACTCCCCTCTATTACGTATGTAGACTGATTTGAAGTAATTGGAATATTGTTGGCAGTATTGCAAGTTAACGTGTAGTCTGTTTGAGAAGAAGGATCAGGCGGAGTTTGCGGAATGATACTTGCATTACGAGATGGCGGGTATTGTACACATGAGGAATGATTAAACGAAGTATTTTGATAATCTGAACTGATAGACTGCGTGTATTGGGCTTGAGGAGACGGGATAGGCGGGTATTGAGTAATATTAGTTGCGTTCTGAGATGATGTGTATTGAGTTTTACCAGAAAGATCAGACTGAGATTGAGAAATTATAGTTGTAACGTGAGATGGCATTGGCGTGTACTGAGTTTGAGGAGACGGATCAAGCGAAGATTAAGCAAAAGATTGTGTGTTTTGGTAATTTAGATAGGGTGATGGAGTATTTGGATAAGGCGATGAAGTGTTTGGATAAGGTGAAGGTGTGTTTGGGATGTAAGATGAACACGATGATGACGATTGGGGACTGACTCTAGGTCGCATAGTATTTTGTGGTGAAAATTTAGTTGCTCTGTTAAGTGCATTCAGAATTTCAATTTCTGCATAATGTTTCTGCTCTGTTGAGAGATTTTTGAGCATTGGTATGACCACTTCACAAAATGAAACATCCTCATCATAATTTTTCTCCTGCAATAGTTTCAATAGTTCATCATCGCTATTATTCAGACTTTTAGTTTGTGTTTTTACGCATGCTCGCTTTCAGTTTTTTATTTTTTGAAACTTCTGAGTCAGTGGCTTCGTCTGATTGACTAGTAAGATCTCGAACATTATTTTTGGTGCTTTCTGTTTCTCTAATATTATTTGTCGTATCTCTGATAGATTTTTGAGTTGATAAAAATGAAAGTGCTCCCATGTGTATGTATGGTCTTTTTTTTTTCTTTCTGGCCTGACCCGAAACCAACTGTATCCACCAAATAATTAAAGCGTGTTGCATTTTACATAATTATGTACGCAAACATGATGGAATTCGGTTTAAGGACAAAATGTATGGGACAGAGTTACAAAGTTTACGCCCTACTCCTGTGAGATCAAGAATATCCAGCATTGAAACCAGACAATATTTTGCAGAATATTTTGATTCAACAAGAGGGTCAATCTCATGGCAATATGAAAAAATATTAAGCAGAATATTGATTCTGCTTAATATTTTATTGCTTATTTGAGCTGTTGATTGCAACAGCTCAAATAAGAAATAAAAACGACGCGTGATGTGAATGACATCACAATGACAAATGAGTATTGACACAGTAATATTTTAATTACTTATTAGGTATATTAATAAAGTATATTAATATTAGCTTTACTCACCTTTTTGTTTTCTTTCAACAACACTATATTGTTCCCAAGTAAAATATATCGCTTTATATATTTCCTCCCACAATCTCGTCTTCAATATTCTGTCGTGGTACTTTGGATCAAATTTATCCCACAAGGGCGGTCTTCTATGCATAAGTGTGATCAGTGGCGGATTAACAGTTTCCGAGGCCCTAAGCACAGAGGCTATGTAGGCCCTCTATTGCTTAAATTTGGAAGGTAAAAAGTAAAAATGAAAGTTCATCATAATAGAAAGTGTAGTATAATTTAAAACTTAAAACATTTTTTCCTTGCCTTATTCAGAGCAAAGTCGGAGATTACATCGTCAAAATTTATCTGACGAAGTATGTCTGCCTCAATACACAATAATGCTAAAGAATTAAGTTTGTCTTGACGGATTTTTGTTCTTTGCGGGTTTTTTAATCTTTTTAGATGTGAGAACGATCGTTCAGCAGAGCAGTTGGTAATCATTAAGCTGTGAAAGATTCTAAATGCCACTTCTATATTTGGGAAAACGCACTTTACTTTATCTTTAATAATCATTTCATATAGATCGGAATGGGTGACCTTTGTTTCTGAAGATTCATATTTTTATTCGAACATATTTATGGAAATGATTAAATTCGCCGAGGAAGTTTTCATTGAAGTCTTCTGGGTAAGCTTGTCAGAGCAATTGGATATCTTTTTCATATTCTGAACATGACTTATTCAGATCCGCAAGAAATGAAAACTTTTGTGAAACTTCGTGGTATACATCACCTCTTCTTTGCATTTGAGCATTAAGTGTGTCAATTATTACATTGAAAGTCTCAATGCGGAATTTGTCTCTAGGATTCAAATCAATGTCTTCTGCATTTCCATCATTTACTTTTTTCTTCCTAATTCGTCTTCGAGTTTCCTTATATTCCCCATTAGGAAAAAAATTTCTTGCCAGCTCAGCCGGGTCAGCTCGTAGAAATGAGGAATCAATTTGAAAAATTTGAAGGCGATCAAATTTTTCAAATTGATTCCTCATTTCTACGAGCTGACCCGATAAAGAATTATACAAATTAGCACATGTTTTAAGATCTAATCCTTCTTCTTGGAGCCCTTTACTGGTGCGATGAAAAACTTGTAGAATGTCATTCCACAAAGTGAGCATAAATATAAACTCAAACTCTTGCATTTTGATTGAAATTTTCGGTGATTCTAGCCTAGTTTCCCCTTTTTGGTTTGTGTCCTCAGCAATTTCATCTAAAGCATCCAAAATTTTCGAATAGGATTGTAATATTGCACTCGTAGCTACAGCGTGAGCTTCCCAACGAGTGTTCGATAGCGACTTCAAAACGTTATCGTTGCCTATAAATATTTTTAAAACTGCCCAGCGGTAAGTAGAAGCCGAAAAAAAAGAGTATAACAATTGCACAATTGAAAAAAAATTCACTGCGATCGTACAACAATCAACAGCACTGCGACCAATCAAGTTTAGAGTATGTGCAGCGCATGGTATAAATGCAGCATATTATTATGCTCTAAAATTTTTTGCTGCATCCCTTTATATCGTCTTGACATTTTGGAGATTTACGGCGATATTTGTGACTTCTCCAAGGAGTCAGATTAATGTGTTCGAGAGGTGCGAAGAAAAACCATTCGTAATAAACTGTCGAAAATTTTACTATACACACAATACTATATTATTTTAAACCTAGATCACATTCATAAAAACACAGCAGCAATAATAATCCTTTAAAACCTTTTTGTCTTTTTATAATATCTGGCATGCCTGTCAAAAACATTAACAATGGCGCGAAGGCATTTTTTTTTCTTGTAGGCAAAGCGCCACACCACCCCCCACGGAGAGAGGTAAATCATTCAAAAGCTTTGAATTTAACGCGTCTACCAGAGCGTGTAATGTAAGGCAGTTTAACAGCATCATCGGAAGTCAAATTTGGCAACAACTGTACAGTAGGTGCGGGACATTGTGGGAATGCTGTAGAGGTAGGTGTTGATGTTGATGGTATCTTGATATTTGTAGGTGTAGTTTGGATAGTTGGCTGAACATCTAACCTGTCTATAAAAGCGGGCTTAACGCGATCAACGCTTACGCAAACAGTCCTACCTTTGATGTCAATGGTGAGGGTTTTACCATCACTTGCGCGATCAATGACACGATGTGGGCCAGTATACGGAGGCTGTAATGGGCGTCTAACAGCATCTTCACGGAGAAATACGTGCGACGAAATGGCGAGATCTTTAAACACAAAAGAAGCTGATTCCGAATGCCTAGACGCTGGAACAGGTTGTAGGTTTGCCATGCGACGTCGAAGTTGTGTAACAAAGTTCACAGGGTCTTCGATTTTGTCTGCCGGCGCTGACACCAATAATTCTCCGGGTAACCGTAAAGTTTCACCGTATAACATTTCAGCGGCTGTAGCATTAAGATCCTCCTTGTACGCAGAACGCATACCCAGAAGAACTAGTGGTAGAGCTCTTAACCAAGAATCGCCATGGCACATTAAAGAAGCCTTAAGTTGTCTGTGTACGCGTTCTATCATACCATTCGCGCTAGGATGATATGCTGTTGTACGGATACGTTTTGTAGCGAAAGTATGCATTAGCCGGCGAAATAAATCTGACTCGAATTGAGTACCTCGGTCAGTAGTAATTACCGAGGGTACGCCAAAACGAGAGATCCACTGTGTTGTGAATGTATCGGCAACTTCTTCAGCATTTATTGAGTGCATGGGCCAAACTTCAGGCCATCTGCTAACCCTATCTATTGCAGTCAGGCAGTAACGAAAATCGTTGCATACAGGCAGAGGTCCAATAATGTCCATGTGTACATGCATAAAACGACCAGATGGTGTATTGAAATTGCCCAATGGAGCAGAGTTATGTCTTGACACCTTACTGCGCTGGCACGCCTCACAAGTACGAGACCACTCGCGGCAATCTCTTGTAATAGACGGCCAAACATATCGGTCGGTCAGGAGACGAACAGTTGCTCGAGCTCCAGGATGGCTCAATCCATGAAGCTTTTTAAAAATGAGACGGCGACACTCAGGTGGAACGTAAGGACGCGGTTTTCCTGTAGAAACATCGCAGATAAGTTTGAAATCCGTACCTGGGACGTTAACTTTAGTCAATTTAAGACTAGAGAAGAACCATGTTGCATTAATCCAGCCAACTCATCATCCACCTCCTGGGCTCTAGCAAGAGCTTCGTATTCCTGATCTAATGAAATCGCACTAATGCGAGACATAGCGTCAGCCACTACGTTTTCCTCGCCCTTGATATAGCGAATATCGGTGGAAAATTGACTGATAAATGAAAGCTGGTTAAGCTGGGTTGGTGCAAGCTTCTCTCGACGTTGGACGAAAGCGTACAGCAAAGGCTTGTGATCAGTAAAAATGGTAGTGTGTTGTATCTCCAGAATGTGCCGGAAATGCTGCACGCTCTCGTACACCGCCAAGAGTTCTCTGTGATAGGCTGGCCATTGAGTCTGCTGTGGTGTCAACTTCTTGCTGAAAAATGCAAGAGGAAACCATTGACCATTTACTTGTTGTTGTAAGCATGAACCGATGTGGACACTAGATGCATCAGTGAAGAGACCTAGGGGCACATCGCTAGAAGGATGCTGCAACAAAGTGGCGTTGCATAAACTCTTTTTGCAAGCTTCGAATTGGTCGAGCAGCTCGGGTGACCATGGAAATGGTTTATTACCTTTGCTGTTGGTTGACACCAGTGCGGTTATCAACGGTGCCTGAAATTGTGCAGCATGAGGTATGAAACGCCGATAGTAATTTATCATTCCTAAAAACCGTCTCATACCTTGCACAGTTTCAGGTGGTGGGAAATCCAAAAGTCTTTGGATCCGGTCCTGAGGTGGGCGTGTGCCCTCAGCATTTATATGATATCCAAGAAAGACAACTTCGCTGACACCAAGAACGCACTTAGAAGCATTAACCACAACCCCATACTCCTGAAAACGCTTGAAGAGAATACGAAGATGTTCCTTGTGTTGTTCGTCATCAGCTGAGAAAACCAAAACGTCATCGACATAAGGAAAACAGAAATCGAGACCCCGTGTGACCTCATCGATAAAACGCTGGAACGTTTGGCCAGCATTGCGCAAACCGAAAGTCATAAAAGGAAATTCGAAGAGGCCAAACGGGGTAACGATGGCTGTCTTGGAATATCCTCTATAAAGACGGGGATTTGGTGGTAAGCCTTTACCAGGTCAATGGTGCTGAAGACCTTAGCACCAGCAAGGCTGTGGGAGAAATCATTGATGTGACGGACAGGATACCTGTCCGGTATCGTCCGATTATTTAGTGCGCGATAATCGCCGCAAGCACGCCAGGTGTTATCCTTCTTAGTTGTCATATGCAGCGGCGAGGACCAGGGACTTTCAGAAGGCCTGGCTGTACCACATCGTACCATATCCTCAAATTCTTTTTTTGCAGCAACTAGTTTCTGAGGTGCTAAGCGACGAGGACGACATGAAACAGGAGGTCCCTCTGTAGTCCTAATATGATGCACAGTCTGATGCTTAATCATTCTAGGTAGGCCAGGAGGACGTGTCACATCTGGGAACTCGGCAAGCACTTGTGCGAAAGTTGAGTTGACAGAAACGGCTTTAACACTCTCTTGATTTATCTGGGCTACACATGCGAGAATAGATATATTAGTACTACCATCCACAAGACGTTTATTCCGACAATCTGGTAATAGGTTATAATAACATAAAAAATCAGAACCAATTATAGGCGTGTTAACGTCCGCGATGATAAAATTCCAAAGAAAATCTCTACGTAGACCTAGATTTAAATGAAGACTAATATTACCATATGTCTTGATGGAACTACCGTTAGCAGCGGCCAAGTCATAATCATTGTTGGTGTAACGTCCTTTTAACAGTCGGCGCGGAAAACAACATAAATCTGATCCTGTGTCAATTAAATAACGTAATTTAGACTTTTGGTCAGTAACGAAGAGTCGGCGGCTGGTGGAGAGACAATCAGTTGCCGCCTCTACTGACTGTTTTCGGGGTTTTCCTGCGTCGGTGTCGAATTCCAGGTACAAGGACTCACACACTTAGTAGCTTTCGCAGCAAACTTTTTGTGGTACCAACACATTTTAGGAGCTTTTGACGGCGTAGTACCACGCGAGCGTTGATTTTCAGAATTGACTGATCGATTACGAGAACGTCCACGACGGTGTGTGGTGGTCAAAGATGCTACTTGCCTAGTCAATTTTTCTACCCTGTGCACTAAATCGTCCAATACAGATGATGATGTAGCAGGTGTGGAACAAGAATAGATTTGATTTCTAGGACCCACTAATTCAATAACCTTATCAGCTAGTTCTGCTAATTTGTCCAAACTGAGGTCAGGCTGAGAAGCTAAAATTGCTTGGACCTGTTGTGGAAGGCGGCGCATCCAAAGCTGTCGCAGAATATTTTGATCTGTTAAAGCAGTCCCAGAAAGTGAACGCAGATGGCGAAGGAACTGCGATGGTCTTCGATCCCCCAATTCCTCATCACTGATTAATTGGCGAACTCTCTGCTCTTCGGACATGGAAAGGCGTCTAATCAACTCTTCCTTCAGTTTAGAATATCTCTCACCTATAACTGGAGGCCTTGTAATAATATCCTCGATTTCCCCAGCAAGCTTTTGGTCTAAATGACCAATAACATAATTGTACATAGTGTTATCTGCTGTAATGCCAGCAATTTCAAATTGGGCCTCCACCTGAGCAAACCAAACTGCTGGCTTGTCTGGCCAGAATGGGGGCAATTTGACTGAAACACGACAAATTTCAGGGGCATTAGGGACAATGGGTGCAGCTGCCTGAGCAGCATGCAGTTGCAGCTGTAAAGCAGCATGGTCAGCTTTAAGCTGGTCTAGTTGTGCCTTAAGTTCCAAGTCATCCATTATACCACCCAAATTTTCTTATTTGTTAGGAAGCTAGAAAACCAAAAACCTATCTCCGTAGTGGGGTAAGTAGTAAAGCGATGCCAGTGAATGCAATTGTCAGTATGAAGTAAGTATACATACAACATAAATAACAATAATTAATTGTGTAGAATCATAAACCAATTCACAAAAAATCAAAACAGTTTTCATATGAAAAGGAACAGACAAACAATAATTACAGACTTTTGAGCAATATGCAGCTTCACACAAACATTAAAAAATATTATTAATGCTCAGTCAAAAATAGTGTTGATAATTGTTAACAATACTGAATATATATGTTAAAAACAAAAAGTTATAGCTTAGTACTAGATTAAACACCTTTTGTTACCATAAAACAAACAAAATAATAAAAAAAAAAATATAAAATAATCATTAATTAATTGCCTTTAGTTATTAACAAGATTCAAATGAAATTGTTCATAAAAGACATAAATTATAAATTATTTGCTTTTAATTATTGACAAGATGCAATGAAATAGTTTACAAAAAGATATGAATTGCTATGTTCAGCTAAGTACATGTATAGTATGTATAGTAATCTAATATTAAAATTGAGAATTTTAACATATAAGAGAATTTTAACACTTCAATTTAAAAGAAATATTTGTTGGAAAAAAAAAACCACATAAAGTCACAAAAAGAAACAAAGTTTTTGTTACCTCGGATACACTTCAAACTTAACTATCACCGGCTAATCCTGGACTGAAGAGTAAGCTGTCTGTGTTGCACACATGCAGAGTGCAAGGCGAGATGTTCCAATAGCAGCAGCAGTGCAGGTAAGTTCAGTAAGATAACTGAAGAAATGAGGCTAGGTAGGTATCCATATATGTTTGTAACCCACAGCTTGTATGTAGGTATTCTTCCTTCCATGTAGTGATTGATAAGTTGTGTCGTTATTCTATTGCAGTACACAATGATTAGGATGAATCACTCTAGTCGATTGTATATGTACGCAGTTCCACAATGCACATTGCAGTGCACGTCGTGCAATTTTCACCAATAGTGTAGCACGAAATCTACAAGTAGATGTGATGCTTTTGGGAAATTCCTCTCGAGATGTGTGATCACGTCGGGGTCACCACTTTGGAGATTTACGGCGATATTTGTGACTTCTCCAAGGAGTCAGATTAATGTGTTCGAGAGGTGCGAAGAAAAACCATTCGTAATAAACTGTCGAAAATTTTACTATACACACAATACTATATTATTTTAAACCTAGATCACATTCATAAAAACACAGCAGCAATAATAATCCTTTAAAACCTTTTTGTCTTTTTATAATATCTGGCATGCCTGTCAAAAACATTAACAATGGCGCGAAGGCATTTTTTTTTCTTGTAGGCAAAGCGCCACAACATATTAGCAGCATTGTCATATGTTAGTCCTCTACACTTTGCAATATCTATTTTGCAATCCTCTAGATAACTGAGTACTATATTTGCCATCTCTTCTCCGGTATGACTTTTTAAATTTAAAAACGTTAGGAATCGTTCCACGGGCATACCATCCGACGGCGATACGTATCTCAAAATAATACTTAGTTGATCCGTATGTGATAGGTCAGGCGTGGAGTCCACTGAGATGCTAAAGTACCCAGCTGATTGTATTTCTTCAACAATCACTTTGTGAACTTTACCACTCATTAAATCGATAAGCTCGTCGCATACTGTTTTCGATAATATTATGATGGTTTGCCGTTCCCTTTATTTCCATATCTTGCAATATGGCTTGCTAAAAATGGATCAAATTGAGCCACAAGTTCAAGTAAATCCAAAAAATTCCCATTATGTATAGATTCAAAAGACTCATCATGCCCCCTAAAGGCCAAACCACGTTCTGCAAGCGTTCGTATAACTGCTATAACTCGTTGTAATACATTTTGCCCATATTTTCTTTCTTCTTTCACTTGTGTCTCTAGATTTTTCGTGATCCCTATACCTTGTCTTCGACTCAAATATGTTAGCATAAAGTCCTTATGAGCTGAACTATTTTCATGGTGCTCAATTGCAATTACATTTCGCCAACCACTAAATCCGTCAGCTGCAAATTGGCTAGGCGCTGTGGCGATGGATTTGTTACCAAACAACTTGCAAACAAAGCAATACAAAGATCCTTTTGTTTTTGAATACAGTAACCATTCCCGTTTATATGTTTCACCGTTGGCTTTTTCACCGAAAAATAGTCGTGGCGTTTCACCGAAAAAACGGACTCTTTTACCACTAATATATGTACGGCGTGATTCATGAAATGGGCCCTGATGGTGCTGACAATTTTCTTCCAATCCAATAGCAAATATCTTCCTCAGAAAATTCTGTCCACAGCCCAGCATCTGTCTTTTTATTAGAATTGACGAGTTCAATTTCTGAAACATCAGGAATCGCAACAATAACAGGTTCAGATTTATCGGGAACAGGTGTTTTAATTTCGCAAATTAATTCATCGTCATCAATATGATCATCTGAGGTGCCTGTAGTACTTTTTATCAATTTGTGTTGTAACAGATGATAAAGATTGAGATTCTTGACATACATTATTATCTTTGCCAGATTCTGACTGATTGCTTGGAAAAAACGATGTCAATTTTGGAAGTGCATCTGTTTTTTTCTTCTTCAGTTCTGCCTGTTTGCGTTTTTGTGCGCCACTGAGATGATGTCGTTTCATTTTTGTTAGGACTTTAAATGAAAGATATGCGTTCGCCACAACCGTTTATTTGAAGACTATTATAACTAGCAATTGGTCAGCACAAGATGTCGAGATCACACAGGAAGAGAGAGAGTCTTACAAAATGGCGGAATATATACACTTATGACAAGAAGTGTTGCCAATCTTAAAATATTTGTATTGTATCGTTCACACCACCCCCCAATAAAATATTTTAAATAAAAATAATATAACTTCTCTTTAAGGAATAACACAACTTGACCTTAACAAAATAACTTTCCCTTAATTATTAAACTGACACTAATTATTAAACAATCTATGCCTTAATTTCTTAAATACAATTCCTCCTAAAGCCTTAGTAAGTATGTCTGCTAGTTGATCTCCAGTATTAATATAATTTAAGTTAATAAATCCCATTTCAAACTTTTCAAAAACAAAAGATTGTTTTATTCCTAGGTGCTTAATTCTAGTATTACCCGTTGCCATTTGTGCCATTTTGATAGTGGACTGATTATCCTCAAATATCTCAATAATTTGCACAATCCCAAATGTTGAAAGAATATCTCTAAGCCAACAAGCTTCACTTGTCGCTGAACACAAAGCTATAAACTCTGCTTCTGTAGAAGACAAAGAGACGGTACATTGTTTCTTAGAAAACCATATAACAGAACATCCAAACACTTTAAATATACAACCTGTGGTTGACTTATAATCACTGCCCCCTCCCCAGTCACTATCAACATAGCACATTACATTTTCTTCTTTATCTCTATAGTACAATAAACTTAATTCAGATGTTCCTTTTAAATATCTTAAAATATTTAATAAAAGTTTATACAATAACTCAGATGCACAACCTTGATATCTACTCAAAATATTTACAACTGCACAAATATCTGGCCTTGTACCCATAGCAAGGTACATCAAGCTCCCTATTAATTTTCACTTACACTTACACTTTTTCTCAATACAAGGACTCTCTGAATTATTTCTTTTAGTTAAAAATAAGTTTAAAAACTATAGTTTTTATCAATTGGTAATGACAATATCTTACAATTAGTCATATTATATGTATGTAACAATTTACTAATGTATTCTCTCTGTGAAATAGTAGTACACCCATTAATCAAATCCTGTTTCGTTTCTATGCCCAAAAATTTACTTATAGTTCCCATTTCTTTCATTTTAAACTTTCTACACAATACATCTGTCAATTCTGACATTTGTTCTTTACAATTACCAAAATAAAGAATATCATCCACATACAATAATAAAAATGTTTTCTTATCATCTACATACTTGGAATACAAACAAATATCTTTATTAGATTGTACATAACCTAGTGACAACATAACATTTGAGAAAGTTTCATTCCAATACTTAGGTGCGCGTTTCAAACCATATATAGATTTGTTTAATTTTACAACAACTGACCCTTCTGGCATAATCATATATGAGTCGTATAAAATCAAAGTCGGCAATGTAGGTTGCTGGGTGAAAATGAGATAAATATATGGCAACACTGAAAATTCAAATGTTTACCAATTCTTTAGTCGCTTGAAAATCATATACGACCATAAATCTTTCAAAATCGCGTTAGAAAACTGATTTTGGGATCAAAACCGGACATCGACTGGTCTTTAAAACCATAATCGGCAATCTTTCGCTGTCAACCAATCAGAGGTCTTGTAGAAATGGCGTTTCAAAATGGCGGATTCTGTTAATTACATAGAAGATTGTCGCACGTGTTTTGTTGAATTATTTGTTTTCTTAACTAAATTAAAATAACGATCTCAATGGAGGTTAACCCAACACCGGATAAAAACAATAGAGCAAGAAAAAGGAGCAGAAACCCTGAGAAATGGAAAAAAAACGTGTTGAAAAAACAGAGGTAAGTACAAGAGTAAACTTACATTATTTTTATGCTAGGGCTGCGTGCTGCGTGTTATTTTTTTTTCATATAGTTGAAATAGGTTTAAATGTATCTACTAACATAATGTTATTAATTACATTCTGTAAAAATGAACTTATACCTATAAGTAACATGATACTAATATTATGCACTTATATGAATATTACCTACTAATAGTGAATAGTTAATTTTTCTCAGTTTAGCCTCTGATTGGCAGGTATAAATGCCTATACGCATTAAGTCCGGTAATTTGTAACATATTTATATTGCATTAAGGTGTAAATAAATAAATATAAGCAACAGATATCAGTCATACTTACTCGCCGCTGAACGTTGTTGCGATTTCGAAATTTCTTTATTTCCATCTTCACTTTCCATCAGGTGAGATTGTGGACAAATGCGGGCCTCAGGCATAAAAAGGTTTTCTTTATTTTATGAATGAATCACGTGACACGTCACGATCTGCCCAATTCGACGATCGGCCCACGACATAAATATCTTTTATTTCACTTTATTAGTTTATAGGCGTGCTAATTTTATATGAAATTTAAATAAATCCATAACTATTTAATAAAGCAACTCTGTCATGCCTAAAATGTTTTGCCGATTTGAAACATACTAAATGTTTCTTAAGAGAACGTAGAGAAATGCCGCAAGTCTAGTATTAAAAGTCTGGTTGTTTTTTATTTATTTATTAACACCTAAACCCTTGAAGCTAATGATTATTGTTTGCTTTTTGCTTCAGGTATGCAGCAAAATACTTACCACAACGCATTTGTAACCATGACACACCATCGTTTCAATGCTGTAAACTGCCAATGTCTGATTTGCTAAGAATACATAACAATTTTTATTCTCATTCAAGCAAGAAAGAACAAGATGCTATTATCTTAAAATTTTGCACAATTACAGCATCAAATAAAAATTCGAAAAATCAAAATAAATATAAAGGAAAAAAACAAACAATAATTAAATATGCAGTAATTGCTCATAAGAGAAGAATACCTTTTTTAATTGAATTGAATTTTTAGATAGAAGCGTAAACACGAACAGCTGTGTTTGCTTTAACCTTTGAAAATGCTGTAAAGCGAAACCGGTCAGGTCGACAATAATTAAAACTAGTGGAACAGTACAAGAGTTTTATTCAACAAGAAGAATACCTGTTTGTCAAAAATTTTTCTTACATATCTTCGGTATCACAAAGCACAGAGTGGCATTTGTCATGCAAAAGTTTTATCACAGTGGAGAAGTCGGCACGGAACACCGTGGAGGTGATCGCAAATCAGTGAAGTACGTCGAGAGGAAACAGTCTGTGCATAACTTTATTGAAAAACTAAAATGTGTAGAGTCCCATTATTGTCGCAAGTCCAAGACAGCTGAACGAAAGTATTTGCCATCTGAATTAAACATTTCTAAATTATACAGGATGTACGTAGAAAGTGAATTTGTTGTTCCAAAAGTAAAGCAATCATACTTTCGCCGTATTTTCAATAATACGTATAATATTGGATTCGGAACCCCAAAAACTGACGTGTGTTCGACGTGCTTGGAATTGATCGAAAAAATTAAAATAGAAGCTCTTTTTACTCTAACTTTACTCTGACTAGGAAAGAATATTCTGTAACCCTTAGTATGATCATAACCTACAAAGATCCCTTGCTCACCTTTTACATCCCATTTCAATCTCTTTACTTTCGGTATGTGCACAAATACTTCATTCCCAAAAAGATACTTTAATTCTACAATACTAAACTTTTTACCAAACAAACTTTCATAAGGAGTTTCACCATCTATCCTACTCTTGCCTGTCCTATTGAAGATATATACAGCATTATTAATAGCCTCAGCCCATAGCTCCTTAGGCAGATTTTTAGCACTTAGCATAGACCTCGCTGCTTCCACTAATGTCCTTATCTCCCTCTCAGCTTTACCGTTCTGCTGAGGAGTGTATTCTATACTTGTCTGATGAACAATACCCTTCTGAAGCAATATATTGTTTATTTCTGAATTAGTAAATTCTGTTCCATTATCGGTACGAATAATTTTTAACTTAAACTCTGTCTGTCTTTCACACCAATTAATAAACTGTTTGATTTTTGTAGAAACTTCACTTTTATATTTTATAAAATAAATGAATCTGAAATTTGTGAAATCATCCTTTAAAATTAAGAAGTATCTACTACCCCCAACACTCTCCACTTCCATAGGTCCACAAACATCTCCATGAACTAATTCAAGAGGTTTAGAGGTACACCTATTACTCTCTCTAAATGGTAGTTTGTGAATTTTACCCTGTAAGCATGCTATACACTGTTCCTTGTCAATTTTAAATTTAATATTATTATCTGTCAACACCTTTTTAATATATTCCAAATTTTGATGACCTAATCTCTCATGCCACTCAGACAACAATGACACAGCAACTACATCCTTATTATTCATATACTCATCATATAATACATTTAACACATAGGACTTACCATTTAAATATCCTATTGCACACACTAAATTACCTTTATATATATAGCATTTGTTATTAAACATTTTCACAGAATAACCTTTTCTTATTGCAACCATTACAGAAAATAAGTTTATTTTAATTTCAGGCACATAAAGAACATCATGTAAATAACAATTTGAGTATTGTTTACCATCAAACATTTTAAGTTTTATATTACCAATTCCACTCACAAGTAAGCATCGTCCATCTCCCACAATGACATAACGATTTGAGACTTCCTTATAATTTGTAAACAGAGACCTGCTAATATGTTCACTGGCACCGCTGTCAATTAACCATTGATTACCACTTGAAATATCTGTTTCGCTACAAGATGACAAGATATGACTTATAAATGCATGACCATCACTATTCATGACATTAACACTCTTCTTTCTTTTATATTTAGGACACTCATGTTTCAAATGCCCTTCTTCATGACATATAAAACATTTTCTTTTATCATAATTATTTTTACACTGCTGCACAAAGTGACCTGATTTGCCACATTTGAAGCATTTCCTTATCACTTGAATTTTTTTTTGTTGTTGAACATGAAGCGCAACATTTTCATCACTCTTACCATTGCCTCTGGCCTTCAATCTTTCTTCCTCAACTAAAAGCCGAGCCACAAGGTCATCATATACTTGTTTGTTACTTTCAACAGACTCCCATGCAGAAATAAAATGTCCATAACACTCAGGTAATGACATTAGAATTTTTGTAATTATAAACTTCTCTGAGATTTTTTCACCAGCTTGTTTCAACTGACAAGACATTTCTTGTATCTTAGACAAGAATGTAGCTAAATCTCCCCCTTCATACCTGAACTGGAAAAACTTTTGTTGCAACATTAAAGTACTAGTAGCCGATTTCGCTTCATATACACTATGTAGCTTTTTCCACATCTCTTCAGAAGACTTACATGTTAAAACATGAACCATCACCGCCTCAGTTAACCTTGAAACTATAATTGTTTGCGCCTTCGCATCCCTGGCAACAAAATTATCGGATTCTTTACCCTTTCCGGTCACAACGGAAAACAAATCCGCTCCCCTTAGTGTGACTGACACCTGGAATTTCCACACACTCCAGTTTTTCTGCCCTTCCAGCTTGATCGCGGAGCCATGAATCGTGTTGCAATCCATTTTATTATACGCACCCTGCAGTACCTTGGCGTACTTTTATCTCCGTACGACCACCCCGGTTACCGCTTTCACCACACCGCGTGCTCGATCCCGATTCTAACCTAAGCACCGCGACGCTGACAACCGCTCGTAAGCAATCTTCACCTAAACAGGGCGGCAACTGGGCCCATAACCTGTTAAAGATATGCGTTCGCCACAACTGTTTATTTGAAGACTATTATAACTAGCAATTGGTCAGCACAAGATGTCACCGTACCGTCGATCACACAGGAAGAGAGAGTCTTACAAAATGGCGGAATATATACACTTATGACAAGAAGTGTTGCCAATCTTAAAATATTTGTATTGTATCGTTCACAATTTTTAATGTTGATGATCAGCATCAATAACAAATATCACCTTCTTGTATACGTACGTTGCTTGCGTACCAACCTGAAATAAATTAGTTATAATTAAAAAATATATATAAACCCCTAATTTAGAATTATTAGGGTCATTATATATATTTATTAGGGGCGATAATTTTATTAGGGGGCATAAATTTATTATGACTTGTTTTCTTTCATAAAATAACGCTACTGATATTTATGTATCTTAGCGAACATATAAAATATTTATATTCGTATTTCTATTTTGTTTTACGTATGTACCTCCGCTCTGATTGTGACATTAATATACAAGCCACTTTCACTAGTACATTATTGGTTAATACTCTTCATCTGCTTATGCTTTTTTCATGCGTAGTTAGTGGTCACAATCATAGCAAGAGAATTGTCTTCATATATAAGACAGGAAATGTTGGTGAATTCCAGGGTCCGAAATTACGGCTGGCAATAGACACGCAGTACGTCGTGTACGTACGTATCCACCCGTTCCTGAACGTGTGCTTATTCGAGGGTGAGACCGAAGACCCCCCTGGCCACTCCACTAGTGCTGGAAACATACGCAGGGGAGTAATTGACCAAACTGTCTCCTACCAGAATTTATTTGAGATTGTGACCGAGGTTCCGGATTCCGACCCATCATATTAAAAATTGTGTGTGTGCAATGTGCATGGAATTAAATCTTTTATTTTAATACTCATACGCCACAGTGTAGGCAGTATAGGTTATTACAAAGTAATACAAAGTGCAAAAGACATCGAACCTTTTTGCATGAAGCCAAACATACCTAAACTTGGAAGTACATGAAATGTTATTTTTTGGTGTACAGGTCAATCGATTGAAAATATTATTTAAAACATCATTCATCATTTTATAAAATCATTCTTTGAAAAAATGTCGTAAATGTAATACTTTCCGAGATATTTCAGTGTGAAGTTATAAAATCGAACACTCTTGACTGTGTCTTGTATTCATAACTGTTTGAAGCCGAAATGTCCAGAAACCTATAAAAAATTGCCAATGGCCATCTGCGGGGTCGACGGCTTGTGGAATAATTGGAGCATCTTTGGTCAAGTAAATCAACACCTATTTTCGTTTGATATATTGATAGTATAGTATTATTTCCGGATTTTTGGTACTTTCATCAATATTTGGCGTATGGTGCATACTTAACACTGTTATGACTGCTATGTTTCTCTTTGGCACGTATGAGGATATAGTTATATCTTTGGTAAATCCAAAAACAGTTGAATCTATGCATCGCTCGCGAGCAGGCAAATATTCTGGGGAATTTCTCGCAGATTTTTTTTAGTGTACCCACAAGTGTCAACTGTTTCCGTTTCAACATGTCTATCAGTTGCACAGAAGTGAACCAATTATCAGTTGTGACATTTCGGTTAGTTCCTTCAATCGCTGCCTGGGTTGGCTTTTTCAATTGCTGGTATTCAGCTAGTAAATTCAGCCCATCTGAGTCTTTACCTAAGTAAATATAGGTATTCAGGAGATACCCAGATTTTTTATACCATATTTGGCCGGCTTTTTTGGCATATACATTCTAAATTTACATTTACCTCGAAATCCGAGTAACATTTCATAGTACAGTGTGCATAACAATTTCATTCAACATTTGGTCAGTGAAGAATTGCATCCAAATATCCATTGGAGTAGAATAAATTTTGAGTAATATTTTTGGTAAGCAGATTGTATATGTCACCGGAAAATAACAAGACTCGTAAGTTGATCAATTTTCTAGGTAGTTAATCAACTCTCGGAAAATAATAAACGGCAGTTGAAATGTACTATTTAACGCATTGAATTTTAGCTAATTCATCAACTTACGGTACTTAGCCGTAATTTAGTAATTAACTATATTGCTACAAGTAAAATCATCCACAAATGGACCAATCGTTGCCCAGTGTACTATTTGACGGTACACTATTATCCGTCATTTAATACACTTTTCTATGATTGGTCGACAGCATTCATTATAAGCATTTAGCAAGTGTTTATTCATAGAGTTACAAACACTTAGATATCTTGTTTTAATATTTATATTTTCGATATAGGAATATTAAAGATCGTCTATGCTAGACGAACTTATCAACAATGTATTTCCAAAAAATATTTCTAACTACAAAAATAATGAAGGGTTGAGTGAGCGGGCAATTTTAGCGGCTGCAATGATGCCACCAACTATCCAATTGAAGTTTCAAACTCTTTAGACGTGCCTGACTTACCACTGCACAATTTACGCCTAAAGGTTGGTTCCGTAGTAATCATGCTTCGAAACATAAACCAACGAAAACTGTGCAACGGTACGCGTTTGGTGGTTAGGAAATTAATGAACAATGTAATTTACGCTACGATAATAATAGAAAAATTCAAAGGTGAGGAAGTTCTCATTCCGAGGATACCGATGATCCCAACCGATATGCCGTTTGAATTGAAAGGACTGCAATTTCCGATAATTATTTAATTTAATTTCCGATGTAAATTATTTTTTTGTATTTTTTCCAATTAAAAAAAAAGTCTGCTTATTTATAGCTATTAAGGCGGAACAAAGTTCGCCGGGTCAGCTAGTAGTTAAATAAATGAAAAATGTTTAAAAATATATTGGAGCTCAGAGTTTTATTATTGTAAGTTATATTAATAATAAGTATTAAATCAGTTTAATCAGTCAGTACAATCAGTCTGAATATCTAATATTTGTATTCGTATTTTACTTATTACTACATGTTAATGATTTATGACATCTAGAGTTACACAAAACTTTGGCTTTTTTGCAATTACACCTGTTACTTACACATTGTTTATTTTTAAAGTCTTTGCAATTGCATTGTTTTATTCCTTGCCCACCGAATGACGAACATTTTGCTGCTATGGTTCTCAATGGCAATGTTATCTGTAAAGAATGAAAATGGTTTCAAATGAAACAACAAACACAAAATGTCAGAGTTGGATTTTTGTCTTGAATTTCTGAAATTGAAAATTACTACTACATAATATTCTTACCTGTGGAATATCACCAGATATAATGGTATTTGGTGAAGAGAGGACAGCGTTTCTTGGAATCCAGTCACTAATAATTCCAAAAGGAGTGCCAACTCTGAACAGTTCATTCCTTTTTTCTAAAATTTGCCTGCTATATTTTTACTGTCCAGAGGCCCTCTATCTACTTTAGGCACTTCAACAAGCACTGTAGTTCCTATATCAATATCTTTAAATTTCTTAGACGACAAAGCTATCATTTTGTCTGCGGCTCTCTTTAAATTTTGGTATGACTCTCTTCTCTCTCGTGAAATGCTATTTTCATTTGCACACAAATTGCAGATCAGTTGCCAGCTACTACCTTCGTCTTCACTCGACACTCCACACATTACATGAATCATGCCATTACATCTTTGACATCTAATTGTTCCCGATGTTTCTAGATTACAAATGTGGCATAACGAATTACTTGGGTTTTCAGCTATTTCAGTAGAAATTATGTGACTGTTATTTGGAATAGTGATTTCACTATCAACAACCGGTATTTTTTCTTTTTCATTTGTCTCGGATATGTTTATATTAGTGTTTGATATTGTTATTTCTTCAGTAATTACAGAAGTATTAAGTGTATCATGAAAAGAGACTATGGCTTGGTCTAAAATTATGATCTCGCTGTTGCCGGTGGGGATGGGTGCATTTTCAGACTCATTCATTTTGAGAATCTCTGGATGAATGGCATTAATTGTTGTGTGTGTATTTAGTGGTAAATTAAAGTTGTTTGATGCAATGAGTTGTATCTCATTATCGTCTTTTGCAACTTCATATTGTTTATCAGACTTACGTGTATCAATATTGTGTAAATTAACATTTTCTTTGTTAGCGCCCTCTAAAAATCTCTCTAGGTCCTCTTCAGTTTCCAGTTTAGTTATTATGTTTTTAGATAAATGAGAGGAAGTAAGACCACTTCTTGGGTCATCCCCAAACAAGGCTTTGAACGGTGTTCTCTGAATGGTTGAATGAAATGACGAATTTTTGTGAAATTGAGCAAAGTAACACCCTATCGACCAGTTGGTAGAATTGTTATCTACCATCCATGCCCGTATCATATTTTTCACGTCCTGATTTGAGCGTTCTATACTTCCTTGGCTTTGCGGGTATCTCGGTCGCCCATTAATAATTTTACACGATGGCCATAAACTTACAATTTCTTTTAACACCGCTGCTGTAAACTCACGCCCGTTATCGCTCTGGAGGATATTGGGGCAGCCAACTTCCAAAAAATATTTTGAGTATCTCGATCGCTACTTCTTTCGCTTCTTTGCTTTTTAAAGGTCGCAAAAAACAAAATTTGGTCAAATGATCTTGGTATTGCAAAAGCCATTTGTAATCATTATCAGGCGAGGATTGAAAGTCTACAAGGTCGACTTGTCCTCTCCTATTAAAATCGTCAGAAATCAATGGTTTTACGACTATGCCACGCTTGGAAAACTTTTCTTCGAAAGACATGTTTTACACAGCTTGAGAAAAATATTTATGGCCCATATTGGCACTAAACACTTATCTTTCAGGGCATAAATAATTTTGTCCCGCCGTCCATGGCCAGTCTCAACGTGGGCATCATATATTCGCTGGTAGAATTCAGTGTTAGGAACAATCCGTATCGTTGGATCAGAATGAGATTTCCTTTTTAATATTAAAAACTTTTTCGTCACCAATATTCATTATATCATATTTTTTTGCATAATAATATTGCTTATCAGATGGTCGCTTACCTAAAGTTTTAGCAAGATTGTATTCTTCTATCATTTGGATAACATTTTGGATTTTTTCACTTGTCCACTGAGTTTTTTTTATTTTCTGTACTTAGCCCACTGTAGTACTTTTGTAACTCTGCATCAAAGTGTTCTCGATCAACAAAACTAGTATTGCTCACAAATTGTTCGTTTATTTCTACCACTACAGACTCCATTTCACTCGTCATAAATAAAACGACGCGTTATAATAAGAATTATTATCAAACAAAACAACAATTGTTAATTTTACTACTGTAAATAAAGAAAAATAAGTACGGACTAGATAGATTTGTTTACGTTGAAGCCGGTAATGGCGGCGGCCGGGTGGCGGGGAGCGGTATAAAATCACGTGAGTCTTTTCACCAATCAACGTACACCTTGCCTTTGTCGGATGATTTAACGGCAAGACGCCGTAAGTTAATCTATTTACTAAAATTCAATGCGTTAAATAGTACATTTAAAATGCCGTTTATTATTTTCCGAGAGTTGATTAACTACCTAGAAAATTGATCAACTTACGAGTCTTGTTATTTTCCGGTGACATATACACTCCTTTTCCCATATTATATTATGTTGTAATGTTCTTGGATCGTAAGTAAGGCGGTGTAGACGACCATCGAAATCGATTCTTACTAAAATAATTCAACAAGAGATTGCAGCTGGGATAGTGGTACCTCGTCATCTGAAGAATCTTGCTGGTCTTTAGGTAAAACCGGAACCGGGGACGGAGTTTGAAGCGCTGTATATGTATTTCGTTGCAAAAAAGAAGGAAGTTCTCCTTGACCCTCGATAGCAGAATCCGATTCACAGCTTCCCTCTGGCATATTCTGGGGGTCCACATCCGACCCAACATCACTATATTCATCATTAGGAAGGTCATCCTCCTCTGAAATTCCTACTCTAACCACTTTTCAATACGCGCGTCTTGAGAAGTCATTTTTACTAAAATAAAAACAATAACTATCACAAAAATCACGTAACCGCCTACCCCCCGTCTCAGAGGCGGTCGGTGATAGATTTTTATTTACAAAAGCCAATGCAAACACATCCGAACCTGTCGAGCGCGTACGCAGTACTGGAGCGCGCGGGGAAAGGTATAAGAACACGCAAGATTGTAGGATGAGCACACGTCGAATTATTTACGATTTTAAATTTCAAGGTATCTGGGAGACAGGGGTAGGTGGTTAAGGGTAAAAATTGAAAGTCCCAAAAATCAATCCAGAGGCTGTCGCAGCATGCACAGACCAAAATAAGAAATGGGACTCCATCATAAGTCTAGACAAAAAATTATAAATGCAAGTCTATCAGGTATTATGTCAGTAAGTTGTATTATCTCAGTGTTGACCTCGGTTAGTACTTGGTGCACCAAGTACTAACCGAGGTCAACACTCAAGAGCTGAAATTAGAATTGCTTGACAAGTTAAACTGCTCTGCTAAAATATTAACGGGTATATCATGGTCATTTATGAAAACTTTTCCAAAACCTCTAAGGTTTGGCAAGTTGATTCCATACATAAAATCATTAAATATGTCTTTGGCTGCACTTTCTTTAATCAACGTGCAACTACTTCCCAGATCTACGAATGCATGCTTGGAATTTCCTTCAACCTCAATATTTTTGTAATACTTGATAACAAATTTTTGTTATTTGCACCAGTTGTGGTCACTGATGTACTAGAACTAGAACTACGGCATTCACTGGTAAGATGTCCTACTCTGTGACAGTTATTGCATCGTTTAGGGGTTTTGTACAACGTGTACGAATATGCCCTGGTTCTCCACAGTTATAGCATATTATATCAGATTTATAATGACTATTAGATTGAGTGTGCATTGTCCTACTAGGGTCTTTGTTTAACAACTGTTTTCGTTTAAGAAATTGAAAACTGTCATTTTGCGAGATTGTTTTTAAGTATGAGCACAGTTGCTCCGGTTCTTCGAAACGACAAGAGTAGCACTCATCCTAATAAATTTGTCGTCAATACCATGTACGAGGCATCCAACAGCATTACGTCCAGATATCTCGCACTTATATATAAGAATCATTTTTTCATAATAATATACATCTAACGGTTGACCCATTTTGCATCGAAACTGAAGCATTCGTTGAAGTAGGTCACCATAATTTTCAGTAGAAGGAAAAGCAGCCTTCAACTTTTCAACCCACTGATCCCAAGTAAATAGCACAGATGGCAGACCTTGGTACCACCTCTTCGCTAATCCACCTAGCTTCGCAAGAGCATAATGACATTTTTGTGTTTCGTTCCAGAAATATATTGATGCGCACTCATTTATCTTGTGAATCCATGATTATATATTTTGAGAGTTATCGCTAGGGTCAAACTCAGGTACAACGTTAAGATGAGACGTAAATGCATGAATTGGTAAGCTGTTATTGGTACCTGTTTGTATTGTGTTATGCTGCATGTTGTGAACATCAGGTGCTGAAACCTTAGTACTAGCAGCTTTAAACTTATATTCTTTTAAGAAGGTATTATTATTTAAAAAGGCATTTGCCAAGTCTGGTTTTTCAAAATATATACTGGTTTTACAAAATATCTTATATCTGTTTATATTTCTTAGAAATTTAACACCTTTATTAAATTTTTTCTGACAAGTTGACAATGACAGAAGGTCTCTTGATCCTATTGGAGTCGGACTGAAGCTGAAGTTCTTATGTATCTAAAATCCGTGAATTTAAACAAGTCTGCAGGCCCTGATGGAATACTATCAATTTTAATGTCAAAGTGCGCGAAATGTGTAAGTGCATTCATATTTAAACGCCCACTTCAAGAAGGAATTGTGCCACGGCTCTGGAAAAGTGCCTTTATTTCTCCAATATATAAAAAAGGGTCGAAGGACAATGTAGAAAACTATAGGCCTATTTCCTAGCTCTGTGTGCTAGCCAAGGTATTGGAAAAAGTAGTATACTTCGCTGTTTATCATGGCATCAAAACTCACTAACTAAATACCAACACGGCTTCTTAACTCGATCTACTCCTCGAATAGATCCACTGTGTCGAATCTTCTTGTATGTTCTGAATACCTAACAAATGTCATGTCTGAACTCTCTCAGGTGGATGTGGTGCATACGGATTACAGCAAAGCCTTTGATCGTATGGACCACTCCGTTCTGTTACGTTAAATAAGCGATATAAGTATCAGGGGTGGTTTATTCAGATGGTTCAAATCCTATATTGAAAATCGCTGTCAAACAGTAGTCCTTA
>JAYEAL010000402.1:0-25414 GCA_036419045.1 Scirpophaga incertulas | reverse complement strand
CCAGGCCGCCACAATCCGTCGGTGCCACTCCCGCTTAGGCACTTCGTGCGCGGGTTCCAGGGTTCCAGGGCGCTCCCCCCATTGCTCCCCCGGTCTACACGCCGCGACGCATACGTCGCCGTGTACATGTCGGCCAGGATGTCGAATGGGGGGGAGCATCCCAGAACCGTCGCCGCCTCGTACGAGATTGTACGGTAGCCTTGTACGATCCGTATGGCCATTATTCGCTGCAGGCTCCGTAGCAGAACTCTGCAGCGGGGGGACCTCGCGCAGTCTTGCGACCACACGGGAGCCCCATACATGGCCACGGATCGCACGACGCCCTCGTACAGGCGGCGAACTCCATCCCTCGGTCCCCCGAGATTGGGCAGCAGGCGATGCAATGCGCCCGCCACCCTTTTGGCTCGGGGGACCAACCGCACGAAATGCTCCTCGAAGCTCCAGCGGCGGTCCAGGGTGAGGCCCAGGTACTTAATGTACGGCCCCACCGGGAACCATAGCGCCTCGGTTTTGTGAGGCGCTATTTCTAAACCCAGCCGGCGGATCGCCCGCACGACACATGCCACCCCAAGCTCGGCAAGCCTAAGCACCGGCCGGAAGTCGGCCCCAGTCGTTACGACGAGAGTGTCGTCAGCGTAGCAGACGACACTCACGCTGCGAGGAAGGCTGGTGCGAAGGACCGCGTCGTATGCGAGGCTCCATAGCAGAGGTCCCAACACTGACCCCTGCGGAACGTCACATTCGACCCTCCTCGACGTTTCCATCCCGTCCCGTACCATCACGCCGATAGTCCCCGACCACGGTCCGCTGGTAGAGAGGCAGCTCGTGGTATACGAGCACCTCCCTAATGGCCTGCCAGGGGAGGGTACCGAAGGCGTTAACGATGACTAACGACACCGCCAACGCCACTCCCCCCGATCGGACTGCGGACTCCGACAGGGAACGAACACGCTGGACGGCGTCCAGCGTTGATCGCCCCCGCCGAAATCCAAATTGGCAGTCCGATAGGTCGGGACCCGCGCGCGACAGGTGCTCGCCGATACGAGCGGAGATAATCCTCTCGAAGAGTTTCCCCGCCTCGTTCAGCAAGCAGATCGGACGAAACGAAGATGGAACGTTGTCGGTCCTTCCCTCCTTCCTGAGGAGCACCAACCTGGCCGACTTCCAGTCGACGGGAAACACGCCCTCGCAGAGACAGCTCGTGAAGAGCTGCCTCACCATGCTCCCGAACGCCCTGAGCGCCAGGGCGGCGGGGGGGCTGCCCCGGACCCTCGGGAAGAGCGTATCCAC
The DNA here is from genome assembly GCA_036419045.1 of Scirpophaga incertulas. NCBI lineage: Eukaryota > Metazoa > Arthropoda > Insecta > Lepidoptera > Crambidae > Scirpophaga > Scirpophaga incertulas. The sequence goes on along the minus strand of JAYEAL010000402.1, from coordinate 24,124 downwards.
CCCTCTTCCCACGACGAGAGGGTCCAGGGTCTCCGTCAGCGGAGGGACCCACGGTCGGACCTTGCCCAATACCATCCGGTACGGGCGCCCCCATGGGTCCCTCTCCAGTCCCCCCAGCAGCTCGCGCTAGGACCGCGCCTTGGCGTCGGCGATGGCGACGCCGAGCGCCTTGGCCGCGGCTCCGTACGCGCTTCTGGCGCTCAGGACTTCGCCGACTGAGGCTTGCCGTCTTCGACGGGCTCTGAGGTACTGGCGGCGCGCGGCTACTACAACGACTCGTAGCCGCGCGATCTCCTCGTTCCACCAGTACGCAGAGTGCCGCCGGGGCGAATTTTTACGTACCTAGTGTGTAAAAACAGTACGACGTAAATTTGTGTGTTAGAGAGGCTGTTGGGCGAGTTGAATAAAGTTAAGTGGAGTGGAATGGCGTTGAGTGGAGTGAGATGAGCAGGATGGGGTCAGTTGAGCAGAATGGTGTCCAGTGGCGTTGAGTGGCAATAAAAGCAGTTGTGTAATATTTAGTTTATATTTAGGTTATTAAGACAATTAAGTAATATTCTTTGTTATAGATGGATGAGGATTCGAAAATAACAAAACCATTAATAAACAATAGAAAAAAAACAAACTCAAAAAGAAAGAGGGATTTTTGTTTTTATTGTGAAGAAGAGGTTTTAAATTTTGCACGACATATCACCAGAAATCATATATTTCAAACAGAAGTGCAACAAATAATGGCGTACCCTAAAAAGAGCAAGAAAAGGAACCAACTTCTAAATTCATTAAGAAAGAAGGGAAATTATATTCTTAATTCCAGCGGAGTTGTGAAACCTATGCGAAGTGATCTTGCGTCGACTGAAAACGAATATTTACCCTGTTCTTTCTGCTTCGGATTTTATAAAAAAAAACAGCTATGGCGTCACAGAAAAACTTGCACCGAAAAGCAAGAAGGTGGGTCAAAGAATGCCCAGGCAGACGGTCAAAACTTTCTTTTGCGTCATTTGAAGATTGATTGGCAATTAAGAGATGAAGTTTTTCCGAGAATGAGAGCAGATAAAGTGTCTCTAGTTGCTAAAAAAGATCCTCTCATTTGCGCCTTTGGAGCTAAATATCTTAAGATGCACCGGGAAAAACATTTCATTAATGTGACATCAAGAAAAATGCGTGAGTTAGGAAAATTATTAATTGAATTAAGAAAGAAGGAACCAAAAATTTCGTCTCTGTTTGATGCTCTTCAACCTAAATACTATGACACGATTATAGAAGCTACTAAGATGGCAGCATCTTACAGCACTGACAAAGATAAATACGAATCCCCCACATTTGCGATGAACATAGTTTCATCTTTAAAGCAGTGTGCTAATATTGCTATCTTATATGCATTAAAGAAAAAAGAAGAGTATTTTAGTGTACAGACTGCAGAGGCTGAAGCAAATTTAAAGACCCTTATTCAGTTGCTGACCGATAACTGGCGATATGACATATCAGCACAAGCTGCCAATGATCTCAACTTAAAAAAATGGAACAAAGTTACATTAGTACCTCTGGCTGCAGACTTAAAACTGCTAAAAGAATATCTTATAAAGAAGGTAGAAGCATGTAGAAAGGCTATAAAAACTAAAATAGCAAACAAAACTCACTACTGCGATATGGTAGAGTCAATTTACTGCAGGATTTTATTGCTGAACAGAAGAAGGCCCGGTGAACTTCAACGTGTTTTATTAAATACTTACCGGGAATCTAGCAATCCACAATCACATTACGAGGAGTTTGATAAAACGTTATCTAAATCTGAGCAAATACTTTTGCGTAAATTTAAAAGACTTGTAATACGAGGAAAGCGAAACAGAGGCGTTCCCGTTTTACTTAGCGAAGATGTACAAGCAGATATAGACTTATTACTGTCTATTCGAGGTAAATACATCCCTGAAGAAAATTTATATTTATTTGCCAGGCCAGGATACTCCACAACCATGTGTGGCTATAAAGTCCTAAATAAAATGGCCAAAGAGTGCGGAGCTAAATATCCAGATGCCATCTCAGCTACAAGACTCCGAAAACATCTAGCTACACTAACACAGATATTAAGCATGACAGAAAACGATTTAGAACAGCTATCAACATTTATGGGTCATACAAGTGGAATCCACAAGAAGTCCTATCGCTTACCTGATGATGTGTATCAGACCGCCAAGATGTCTAAATTGCTCCTATTGATGGAAGACGGAAAAGCAAACCAGTTTAAAGGAAAAAGCTTAGAAGAAATAGATTTGAATTTGGGCGAAGAACTGAATATAGAAAATGAAGAGGAAGAAGAAATCACAGCAGTGGAGAGCTTAGATGAGAGACTCTGTGACAAAATTTTTGAAAATCCTATTAACGAAGAAAAAGAGAGTGCAAAAGAAAACACTCCACCTAAAATAAATGTAAATAAAAAAAAGAGAGACCTTATTCCATGGACAGCTGAACAAAAGTTAAAAACAAAGGAGTACTTTAAAAAGCACATAAATAAAAAGATACCGCCAAAAAAATACGAATGCGAAAAACTCATAGCCCTACATCCTAATCTATTTACTAATAAAAATTGGTTAAAAATAAAAGTGTTTGTACAGAATGTATATACCAATAAATGTAAATAGTTAATGGCATCGTTGAATAAAACAACATTATATTAAAAGCTATATTACTTCGATTTAATTTAGTATAATATAATTATAAAGAATTAAGGTAAATCAAGGTATAGAAATCAATAGTTGTATATAGTTATTTCTTTAAAAGTCATTGTGATTGTCTATAACATAACAATTATACAATTAATGTATGTCTATTAGGGCGATACTTAAAAAGGATTTTAATATAATTACAAAAATACTATGTTTGTCGAGTTTCTTATAATTGTAAGTATTTTTATTGTGTATTCGACAACTTAAACATTGTTATTGAGGCGATGATAGTGGTAACAGAAAAACAATATTTTTCTGTTACCAATATCATCGTTTAATTTAAAAACGTGATTGTTTACAATAATTGCTGAATTAATCATAATTGTAAAATATAATTTTGTAAATAAAAATCAGAAAACAAGTTTGAATTATTTTATTTTTTATCAAAAGATAGCTACATGATATAATAAAGACAAGTATTATTTATATACTTATTTAATTATATAAAATAATAGCTTATATAAAATAATAACTTAACCGAGCTTAAAAAGTTTTTCTCAAATGCATATATTACCAAAAATCTTCAGTCGTCTTCCTCTTCGACTGAATAGCTTCTTTCTTCTAGGCGGCTTTATCTTGTGGCTTGTGAGGTGGAAGCAACTTTTGCCTGGCCTGGCCTTGTTTTGCATTACGAGGCCAGACCAGGCAAAAGTTGCTTTGGCGAGACGCTAGTAATTACGAGAACCCGTAGGATGCGTAACTAAATCATGGCTAACACGTGCTGTGCGCTGAGTACAGCTCTTATTTCAGTCTTCAACGACTCGGGAGCCATGTTGGGGCTCCTTTCATTGGTTCGACATCAGTAGCTCCAAGAACCCGGCCTTTGATCCAATCGCGATGTCCCGCCTGTTTATGTGTAACAGCATCGGCACAATCACGTTTGAACCAGAGGTTACGTCTGCCCTTATTGATGAGATCAGACTGTGGAATGTAATGTTCCCTATCGAATTCAATTGTATCGTTATCACTAAAGCAGCACTGATTCCAAGAGATAGACGTAAAGTAGTCGCGTAAACCATCCCAATCTGCTGACCCATAATACCAGAGTCGGTGTTTAGCAACCGCCAGTTGCGAAGGTTCAGCTAGTAGCACTTATGAAGATATCAAGCAATAGTCAGAGAAGTCTAGAGGCACCCAGCAGTACTTGATATCCTTCTGCATTGGTCGTAAGTAGAAGGTCCAGTATAGAAGGCACTTGACTTGCAATGTCTGGGAACCTGGTGAGCTGATTAACTATTTTGAACAAGTTGTGCTTGAGAACGAATACATGAGCAGTCAGTTTTGGAGGAACTTAACTAAAAGCTGTGGTCAGCCCCTGTAAGGTAAGAGATAAAGTTAACCTCAAGCGGTGTTGTGTGGGAACAGTATGGTGTTGTGGGGGTGTAGCGTGTAATTTTGGGATGATTGACCGAACAATGTCGCTGTAATCCCCATCCGAGCTATGATTGTACAGTGGCTTATCCCAGAACGTGAGTACTTTATGGGTTTTCTACTAATCGCACAGCGGGCGTTAAGCTCTCTACACCAATGATGGAGATGATCTTTCTGAAATCATTTAGTCCCATCTTACTACACCTAGTGGAAAGATGCGCAGTAACAAAACTATATTATTATAAATCGTCATTGCACGATATAAAGAATATTATTTGTCACTGAAAGGATGTTCATGATTATTTAAATTATTACATGGAAATTTCAAATACAAATTCGTCAAACAATTTCAAAAAACGTCAATACCACTGTAAAATATAAAGTTGCTATTATACTTGTAAATAAAAAAAAAACAAACTTTATGATCAAATCTTTATTTTTCTGCTAATTTCGAATTTTTTACATTATGAAGCCTGAGAAGCCTAGCCTAATCTTTATGGTAGGGCTCGTGATTTAGGTGTACGAACAAAATGTTTATGTGTTATATAAAGGCGCACATTCTCGTGGTTCAATATAGTATGAAGCAGCCAGTTACAGAATACTTAACACATTTTGAATTTTGTTTGACGTATTTTTGGTCTAAGTTTGATCTTGTTTCGCGTTGTTTATTTGAACTCTTGTAGTCTTCATGTGTTCTATGACCTTTCTGGAATAGTGAAGAAGAATCATTGTTGATGCTATATTTCCGTTTTCGGCTGGACATCGATTGGAAATACTTCTCAATTATGAAACACTTCTCACAGTAAGTGTTCAAAGGGTTGCTATTACGCCTTTTACATAATGCGCAGCTTAGAAAATTTATTGAGTGACTCTCACGTAAAGTTGTTGAATCAAAAACTCTCAAATCGATGTGATTGCTTGCTGTCACCCCAGGCTTCTCTACCGGTATGATGCCAAAGTTCTGGCAAGTTGAGTTTTTAATAATAGTTTTATCATATTTTAAACCTAAGCTCTCGTTGTTACTGTCTTCACTTGAATATGATTCAGTATCGCTGGTATCTCGAACCAAATACGTCTCTTTTGATTGTATACTCCAGAAACTCTCAATTGAAGAATTGCAGCTCCTGGGTGGGTTTGATTTTGCACTCATTATTCTATATGTTGTTATAAATAATTATTATGATTGAGAATGTTGCTAAATCCGTCCGTAGAAGTTAAAGTAATAAGATACACTGATCTACCGCTCAGACCCCAATTTCCGCTATAAGTTTGGGTACAAATAATGTAACTACTGTAAAAGATGTTCATAGGAGCTTTCTTGGTTATAAATGTGAAATATACATATTGGTATACACGACCTGCGGGGCATTAAACTCAGGAGGATGCAATAGTCATCGCAGGAAGGTGGGATGTCATATGGAGGGTATGATGAAGAGTGTGTATAGTAAATTTAATTTGTGATCCTAATTTTTTTTTCGATAGATATTATCTATGCTATAAATATAAAAAGTATTCGCGAACAATCTTGTAAAAAAAGGCGTATAAACGTAGGACGCAATGGCGACCGGTCTGTGGTAAGACGCAGAAATGATAGCGGGATTTATATATATATATATATATATATATATTATATATATATTACAGCTAGTATATATATATATATATATATATATTTATACGATTAATTAATATAATTTGGCTTTTCGTAATTTTATGCTATAATTTCAACTATAAATTTATCTCCAACCGATTCGATAATTTGGCGAACTTCACCCACACTGCAGAAAAAATAACACAAGCAAATCTTTTTTTTCCCTCTGGAGAGGAGAGGCTGAGAACCCTCATGGATCTACCGATTAAACTGAGCCTAAGCCGCTGGTCCTAATACCCATATGGCTTGCGGTGGTAAGGAAGACCGCACGTCAAGAGAGGCGCAGTCAGCGCTGCCCTATAAAGAGAACATATACGCTAGAAGAGGCACGGTCACTCAAATGGCTCGGGCCTATATTGAAAGGAACCTACTCGTGGCTAAGCAGAAGACTGCCGAGAAGAGGATGGCAAGGGGCGCGACAGCTCAGACGCCGCCGGTTGCAGGTCTAGAAGGTCCTGCGTTAATTGATTGGGGGGATCGCTAAAGACGTGTCGCGGTCTGCGAAGTCTTTGCCGATTTTGATTAAATAAATTCATTGAAGTCGGTATTGAACTATAATTCGCTGACTCGCGTATTAACGGACATAAGCAAATCGCTTAGTGATTCGATTTTATAGTTATACAGCGGAGATGCGCTACTGACAAAAAACAACAAACTGTTAACTCGGCAAAGATTACAAGGGTTTTCACATTTTCTTGCTCAAAGTCATTTTATAGATCAATTTTTCGTCAATATCAAAATGACCTTGATGTATACGACTATTTTATTTTTAGGACGAGTTTCTAATAGTTTTTTTTTTGCATTTTGAAATTTGAATTTAATGAGATCGGATAACATATTTTAATACAGAAATACAAGACAAAAATTATACAATTTATTCAAACTAATTGTCCTATTCAACGAAGACACGATATCGGGCATACAGAAATTTAATACAATATGCAAAACGATTTTTTATAAGCTGTACTTAGCATAAAAAATATTGAAAACGACTAGCTGTTGCTTTGGCATCAAAATCAAATTATTTGTACAGGAAATCATGGGTAGCCATCGCGATGAAATCATGTGTAATCGTGTGTGAATTTTATCACTTTGTTCATAATAAGAGGGAAGGGATTCCATGTGTCTTCCAATTTATCTGAAATACTTCAATTATGTATTTTACCTGTACACCTTTATTCTGAATACATTGCTACAGACTGTGTTATACTGTGTTTGGACGTGGCATATGCACGCGCACATCCAAAAAGTTTGCGAACGCTAATACATTGTTTTCATATTAACTGCGTTTCAAATTTCTGTAATAAAAAAAACTATTATTATAGTATATATCTTACAGTAGCCCTACATAGGTATATTGTGCCACTACACCTCTTTTGAAGTTTCTGTTCTGTTTATTGAATTTGTTTAGAAATTAATGATATTTTTTGATAATTAATGATATTTTTTGCCAATTAATTTCCAAAATTCTGCGAATAGATTTGCAGATAAAATTTCCCATTTAATCATTCAATTGTGAGATTTAAGAATAATCAAAAATTGCACTGTACAGTTAAAAAAAGGAGATGTCCCATATTGGTTTATAGTAACTAACTCGGGTAAATTTGATATATTTGGATAGAAGGCTCTAAAAGAAAGTAAGTAAGTTATGTTATTTTCAAGACCCCCGATTTTTAATAATTCGTATTCTAGTATAATAAAAAATGAAATATCTTTAATGCAATAATTACACATTGCTTAAAAAAATATATCAACAAGCCTTTTAAAAATCTAAATACATACATAATTGCTTTAATGAACCGAATATTTCTAATTTTGAGAAGTTTTTAACTAACAATATATAGGGACTGCTATGTTACATAATGTATGTTATCTAGAGCCAGAAAAAAATATTAATAAAAAATCAACTGACATGTCAGGCACCTGCTGTCAATGTCATAGTTTTGATTTTATGATATGATCAGACGAGTAAAATCATAGATTAAATGTATTCTATGATTCAACTCAACGGAAAATATCAAACATAGAGTAAGATACCGGTAGTCACAGATTAATAAAAACATCATTAAGGTGTTGCCATAATGAAATATTTCTTATAAACATGTTTTATTTATTTAAAAATAATTGGGGGTGGTAAAAATATTTCTTTTATTTGTTTCATACTTCATATTTTTTCGGCTTTCCATTTAATGTAGTTTGGTGTTTGTTAGTTAACGCTGATCACAAAAAACCAACCTCCTTGTAATAAGAGGACATCTCCTTTAGTGTTTTAAAAAATTATAATTTTATAAAATTCTATATACGAACGAAAAAAAGGCAATTGCGTAGGTAAATTTGAATTATGTCTATTAGAATTTGTATTTGTAACGATACCATTTAACTAGTTTCTGTTCGCAAACTTTTTGAATGTATGCACAAAAGGTAACAAATTGGCTAAGATATGGTCGGCCATTAATGTACTACTTTGGTAATCTGCTTTTCAGATGTGAGTAGCCAATCTACTATCGTGTCGTAGTTTTTCTGCATCCACTGTACGTTGGCAGCTGTTCGTTCCAGAACCTGCATGACTGGTCTCCCAAGCTCTTTACATGATGAGTTGATGAAGTTCTTTAGCTGTGAATAGTTTGTGTTAATTAAAAATATGTTTGTGTACTGAACATTCAAAAATATGTACCAAATTAATTTATAATAATTAATAATTTATTTATTCAAGCCCCAAAGACAGATTACAATAGGGTAGACGACTACAACTGAGTATGGCTATTTTATACTATAATTATCTGATTTGAGCAATTTATATCTTACGAAAGTATGCCAATATAGAAATTTCAGTTAATTTATTAATTTATATTATTTTTAGATTTCTAAAAAATGAGCAATTATTATTTACGTAATTCTAATGAAACGAACACATTTCTAGCATTCTCACATTAAATGTAACATTTTTTTATATAGAAAGTATACCTATAAACGTACAAATAACAAAGTTATTTTAAAATTTATTTATACGCTCATACAAATTAGGCGAGTTTACTGAGTTATGACGTCACAGCTGCAGTGTTTTTAGTATGGAGCGTTTTTTAGCGACCCGCGACAGCGCCGCAAACATGGCGATGTATCTTCAAAAGTAATAGGTGCAGGTGTACTGTTGGTTCTGCAATATTTCTCACTTAAAAGAGTACTCTTATTATATACTGAATTTAAAAAATTGTCGTCTACCCAATACTTTAAACAGTTACATCAAAATATAAATGACTTAGTTTGTCACAGTTGGTTTAGTCCCCTGGTTTTATTACAAGCTTGTATTACAAAAGTCTATAGCAATGATATAAAATAGCATAGTATCGTAAAAGTACAAGATACGAAATCAATTAATAATCCTAATTATTGCTTTGATAGTTACCTCTTCCAATTCGTGAGGTTGGTTCAGTCGTCTCGTGACTAATTTGACGATTGTGTTCAGAGTGGAAACTGATCCAACACTGCAACGAAACAAGAATCAATATTATAATAATTTCAGGTCAGTTCAGGTCAGAGTACCCGCTCACTCCTATCGGAGAGCTGCAAGTTGAGAATGATGTTCACATAACAAAGGGAGACATGCACTTAATCACTCGAAGTCCAGCCAAAGGTCTACAGGTTCCAGTTTAGGTGTCTTCTTTGACCACAAACCCTTATTCATTTATGTGTGTACTAGCTTTTGCCGCGACTTTGTTCGCGTGGACTTCTGGTTTTGTTTTTTTTACGACCTCACATTAGAAACCTCAAAAATTGTAGCCTATGTGTTATTCTGATGTATAAGCTATATTGTTGGTAAAGTTTCATTCAAATCCATTCAGTAGTTTTCACGTTGAAAGAGTAACAAACATCCATACATCCATACTTACAAACTTTCGCCTTTATAATAGTAGTAGGATTTATTGAAATCTTAGACTTGGTTCGCACTAAAGTAAAAAAACGTCGAGTTAAATCCCGGCGTTGGCGCCTTTATAACATTCTTTATACGACAACGTTTAAATCACGCTTTTTTGGTTACTGTTATGTTTTTTGCAAATAACTAGTAATATAAACTTATGTTGCTACATCTGAATGAAGTAAAATACATAAGAGGGCAGTTTGTGTTAGTTAAATGTTTTAATTAATTTGTAATTTGAATAACATCTTTTGTTGAAAACACCTGTGCTATTGTTATACAAATAAAAATAATCCAAACGTTATGACAGCACACAAAACATAACGCTGTTGTAAAAAGTAATTACGAATTTTATGTGGTCCATATCGTTTAACGCCCAACACTTAGCACAACACAGCACTTGAAAATATAACACTGCTCGATAAAAAAACACATTAAAGGCGTCATAACGTAAACATATTCTTGAAGAATTGTTATATTTTAATGTTTTTAAGGAACACTTATAAACTGTCGTGTATTCCGTGTTCACTAAAACTGATAGCTTCAGCAGGTGTGTAACGAATTGTGAACCAAATAAACAAGTAAAATGTATACTTACTAGTCCTTGATGTGTTTCCAGTTGGCTTTGACGAAGTTGAGCGCGATGGGCTGCCCAATGGCGGAGCCGGCCACGGCGGAGAACACGCGCACCGTGTCCTGCTTGCGGATGCCGCTGTCGTTGCGCAGTGACAGCTCCCAAGTACCTGAGGCAAGGCATAGTGTTTTTGTGACTCATTCTAACTCCTTCCCGGCGTAAGTACATCCAGATAAATATTATAATCTTATTACATAAAATAATTATCGACTAAGCAAAATAAACATGTGAAATAAATTGTTATTGTGAAATCAGCTTTATCTTTGAATTATCCGATGTATGATTAAAAATAAATTAATAATACCACGGCCAGCAGCAGCTCGCGCTCGGCCGCCCAGTACCTGTACAGCAGGTAGCAGGCGCGCCTACCCACCTACCTGTACAGCAGGTAGGGCGCGCGCGTGCAGCCCAGCACGGCCAGCAGCAGCTCGCGCTCGGCCACCCAGTACCTGTACAGCAGGTAGGGCGCGCCTACACACCTACCTGTGTACAACAGGTAGGGCGCGCGCGTGCAGCCCAGCACGGCCAGCAGCAGCTCGCGCTCGGCCGCCCAGTACCTGTACCAGGTAGCGGCGCGCCTACCCACCTACCTGTACAGCAGGTAGGGCGCGCGCGTGCAGCCCAGCACGGCCAGCAGCAGCTCGCGCTCGGCCACCCAGTACCTGTACAGCAGGTAGCGGGCGCGCCTACCCACCTACCTGTACAGCAGGTAGCGGGCGCGCCTACCCACCTACCTGTACAGCAGATAGGGCGCGCGCGTGCAGCCCAGCACGGCCAGCAGCAGCTCGCGCTCGGCCGCCCAGTACCAGTACAGCAGGTAGCGGGCGCGCCTACCCAACCTACCTGTACAACAGGTAGGGCGCGCGCGTGCAGCCCAGCACGGCCAGCAGCAGCTCGCGCTCGGCCGCCCAGTACCTGTACAGCAGGTAGCGGGCGCGCCTACCCAACCTACCTGTACAACAGGTAGGGCGCGCGCGTGCAGCCCAGCACGGCCAGCAGCAGCTCGCGCTCGGCCGCCCAGTACCTGTACAGCAGGTAGCGGGCGCGCCTACCCACCTACCTGTACAGCAGGTAGGGCGCGCGCGTGCAGCCCAGCACGGCCAGCAGCAGCTCGCGCTCGGCCACCCAGTACCTGTACAGCAGGTAGCGGGCGCGCCTACCCACCTACCTGTACAGCAGGTAGCGGGCGCGCCTACCCACCTACCTGTACAGCAGATAGGGCGCGCGCGTGCAGCCCAGCACGGCCAGCAGCAGCTCGCGCTCGGCCGCCCAGTACCTGTACAGCAGGTAGCGGGCGCGCCTACCCACCTACCTGTACAACAGGTAGGGCGCGCGCGTGCAGCCCAGCACGGCCAGCAGCAGCTCGCGCTCGGCCGCCCAGTACCTGTACAGCAGGTAGCGGGCGCGCCTACCCAACCTACCTGTACAACAGGTAGGGCGCGCGCGTGCAGCCCAGCACGGCCAGCAGCAGCTCGCGCTCGGCCGCCCAGTACCTGTACAGCAGGTAGCGGGCGCGCCTACCCACCTACCTGTACAACAGGTAGGGCGCGCGCGTGCAGCCCAGCACGGCCAGCAGCAGCTCGCGCTCGGCCGCCCAGTACCAGTACAGCAGGTAGCGGGCGCGCCTACCCAACCTACCTGTACAACAGGTAGGGCGCGCGCGTGCAGCCCAGCACGGCCAGCAGCAGCTCACGCTCGGCCGCCCAGTACCAGTACAGCAGGTAGCGGGCGCGCCTACCCAACCTACCTGTACAACAGGTAGGGCGCGCGCGTGCAGCCCAGCCACGGCCAGCAGCAGCTCGCGCTCGGCCGCCAGTACCTGTACAGCAGGTAGCGGGCGCGCCTACCCACCTTACCTGTACAGCAGGTAGGGCGGCGCGCGCGTGCAGCCCAGCACGGCCAGCAGCAGCTCGCGCTCGGCCGCCCAGTACCAGTACAGCAGGTAGCGGGCGCCGCCTACCCACCTACCTGTACAGCAGGTAGGGCGCGCGCGTGCAGCCCAGCACGGCCAGCAGCAGCTCACGCTCGGCCGCCCAGTACCAGTACAGCAGGTAGCGGGCGCGCCTACCCACCTACCTGTACAGCAGGTAGGGCGCGCGCGTGCAGCCCAGCACGGCCAGCAGCAGCTCACGCTCGGCCGCCCAGTACCAGTACAGCAGGTAGCGGGCGCGCCTACCCACCTACCTGTACAGCAAGTAGGGCGCGCGCGTGCAGCCCAGCACGGCCAGCAGCAGCTCGCGCTCGGCCGCCCAGTACCAGTACAGCAGGTAGCGGGCGCGCCTACCACCTACCTGTACAGCAGGTAGGGCGCGCGCGTGCAGCCCAGCACGGCCAGCAGCAGCTCACGCTCGGCCGCCCAGTACCAGTACAGCAGGTAGCGGGCGCGCCTACCCACCTACCTGTACAGCAGGTAGGGCGCGCGCGCGTGCAGCCCAGCACGGCCAGCAGCAGCTCACGCTCGGCCGCCCAGTACCAGTACAGCAGGTAGCGGGCGCGCCTACCCACCTACCTGTACAGCAAGGTAGGGCGCGCGCGTGCAGCCCAGCACGGCCAGCAGCAGCTCGCGCTCGGCCGCCCAGTACCAGTACAGCAGGTAGCGGGCGCGCCTACCCACCTACCTGTACAGCAAGTAGGGCGCGCGCGTGCAGCCCAGCACGGCCAGCAGCAGCTCGCGCTCGGCCGCCCAGTACCAGTACAGCAGGTAGCGGGCGCGCCTACCCACCTACCTGTACAGCAGGTAGGGCGCGCGCGTGCAGCCCAGCACGGCCAGCAGCAGCTCACGCTCGGCGCCCAGTACCAGTACAGCAGGTAGCGGGGCGCGCCTACCCACCTACCTGTACAGCAGGTAGGGCGCGCGCGTGCAGCCCAGCACGGCCAGCAGCAGCTCGCGCTCGGCCGCCCAGTACCAGTACAGCAGGTAGCGGGCGCGCCTACCCACCTACCTGTACAGCAGGTAGGGCGCGCGCGTGCAGCCCAGCACGGCAGCAGCAGCAGCTCACGCTCGGCCGCCCAGTACCAGTACAGCAGGTAGCGGGCGCGCCTACCCACCTACCTGTACAGCAGGTAGGGCGCGCGCGTGCAGCCCAGCACGGCCAGCAGCAGCTCACGCTCGGCCGCCCAGTACCAGTACAGCAGGTAGCGGGCGCGCCTACCCACCTACCTGTACAACAAGTAGGGCGCGCGCGTGCAGCCCAGCACGGCCAGCAGCAGCTCACGCTCGGCGGGCGGCGCGGCGGCCCTGAAGCGCGCCCACGCGAAGTTCCACTCGCGTGCGCCTCCAGCCTGCACGCCCACGCAGTATACAGTGCTGCGTATATCCGCGTGTATCCTGTGGCAAAGCAACCATTATTTTCATCAATCAAGCTGACAATGGAATGTATATAAATGTACTGTAGATAATATCGACCATAGTCATACAGAACTAGTTTCTAAATTGCTTGTTGTAAGAATCAAAATAACTAACCCGGACTATTTAAGCGAGGCGCCGCCGCAGCTTTCGTTCGCACTTCGCACTAAATGTGAAATTGCATGATACTGACTCAATTCCTAACAAAAGTGTATTGTTTTAATTTTATAAATAGGCAATATGTAGAAATGCTTATATAATAAGTAATAACGTAACGTAAAGTAATAAGTAGTAACGTAGATAAGAGCAACTGTCGCATTAGCTTAAGTCCGTAACGATATCTATAATTTGAAGGACTCAAATAAATAAATGATAATGTCTACGACTAATGGTCCGGGAGGTAGCGTTGCAGTTTTTCGAGGAATTTTATACCAAATGAATTTTATTTCAAACAATTGTTTAATGGTCAGAAATCAATAAAGTGAGCGTCAGTTGTCGCCATAATATATACAGAAATATATTTATTAGAAACAAAATACTAATTATTTAAAAAAAACTTATTTTTTGTTAATAAATACATAAGAAATAAAATTTTAGATTTTTTGCTGTCATACTATTTTGGCTCCACTGCTATCGAAGCAGCTGACGTTCGGAGTTGTTATGTTTTAAGGGAAAACTATTATTATTATGATTTTCAGCCGGTATAAAATGACATGCTCCACTATAGCGCTACCTTCCGGTATAAAAAAAGGTAAAGCTACCTGCTCGTCAGACGTCTAGAGTCGGGCATAACAAATTACAACTTTCTTGCTCTGTGCGTTTTTTCCAAACAAAATTCCAAAAACCGTTTTTCCAAAAACAATTTTTGCATTATCGACTATGACTATATTGATAATATAGAATGCTAATAGACTTATCAGTAATGGAAAGATTGTAAAGGATATGCATGATCATCATGTAATCGTTAATATAAACTATCAATCTGATCATACCTTTTGTTCACCCCACAGGATCCCAATCTGTAGCTATTAAAATGATATCATCAGCATATTTATAATTACTGCAATTTTATGTAACGATGTAATGACATAATCATTTGACTAATGACAGGTTTACTTTTATTTCCATTCACAATTATATCCATGACACTTCTAGTAACTTTAATCTAATCCCTTAAAAAGCGGGGCATAAAAAACGCGTGTGTTGTTGCAAATAATTAAGTTATAGTCCATACAAATTCCATAACAGCATTATTTGCCATTTCGCGCTGTTGCTATTCAAATTTCGAACTAATCGCCGCGCGGTGCCAGTCAGTAGGCAGCGCTATCGCGCTGTTAAAATGGCGGGAAAGCAACAGTATGTATTGACAGATTGAGTTTATTACATTTTTTTTTCTATTTCCTCGTGAATGTGTTAAAAAACGTCGTACGATATATGTGCGTATTGGTAATAACATGCTCGGCTCAATTACGCCCTCGCCTACGGCTCGCCCTGAAATTCCGCCTCGCATGTTATAATCATCATAACGCACGAATATCGTAATGTACTATTACGAGTATATTTGTATAATAATTATCATACAAATTATAATCATGCTTAGATCGAGATATTTTTTTGAAAGTACATGATACTGTTTATATAGCCAAGTGGTTTTCGGGACCCAGGACAAAATTTTGGATATGTTGTTCTCCTGGTCGAGCTGAGCAAAAATTCATACTTCAGAGTAGGAGTGTGCGATATAAATCGATATTTCAAAAAATATCGATACATGTACACGATATATCGCTTCAATCCGATATTATCGAATCATCTAGTATTGAATGTAATATCGATATATTTCATCCGATATATCAAATATCGGGTGACATTCCATTTTCTTTTTATCTATTTAAAATAAGCCTGAGAAAATCAGGCTTATTTTGTTTTAATCTTCAACATTGTTTATTTGAGTATAAAACGAAAATACCCGGATTATAGAAAACTAGCTTTTGCAATAACGAAACGCAGACATGAGATAGCAGCACTGTAAAACTTTTGTAATCGGTAGGTAGTGTCTATTTAGACTTACCTATTTATGTGATCTGTGTTCACATTTTTTGTTGGTTGGTTTCGAATTCAATGCAATACAACCTTGAAAAATTATCGGTTTTGTTTATTATAGTTTACGGAATATGCATAAACACCGTTAAGTGTGTATGAATAACGATTTATAAAAATAGCTGATACTGTATAGAAGAAGCAAGTTGTGATAATTATTGAATGTTTGGTTTATTCTGTTTACGATACGATATTTTTATAATATCGATATATTTATTCGATATATCGCCAAGTATCGATATAACAATGTGATATATTATATCGCAAAAAATATCGATATTTTTTTACATGAACATCCCTACTTCAGAGCCCCCTAACGGGAAATTGAGTCGTTAACTTTTTTTGCGACCATTACATTTTTTGCTCAGCTCGACTAGGAGAACAACATATCCAAAATTTAGACCTGGCTCCTGAAAACCACTTGGCCATATAAACAGTATTTTAGTACTTTAGTACTTTACTATATTCCACTGTGTTCACATCGCACGTGTAGCAACTTACTCATTATATGCGTCCGGATTGGGCGTCAGCATCCAGTTGGTGTACAGGCGCACGGCGTGCTCCATGCAGCCGAGGTGCTCGAGGTGGCAGGCCGTGGACAGCAGGTCGGCGCGCATCTGAGCGCGCACCACGCTCTCGTTGGCCGCCACGTCCCAGCCCAGCTCCTGCACCGCGCCGTCCAGCAGCCGCAGCACGTAGCGCTGGAATACAAATCAAAATCAAAATAATATTTATTCAACATAGACCTTTACAGGCACTTATTGACGTCAACAAACAAAACAAAAAAAAGCTTAAATAATAATAAAAAAAAAACAAAAACCTTGTCCGTACGTACGAATAAGGAAAAAAAAAAAGAAAAAATATATTGACTCGACACCTGTTCGGAAATTGGGAGAGCCTTCTCGAAAAGAACAGGCAAGAAACTCTGAAGGTCTATTTTTTATCTCCTCTTTTCAATGTTAATAATTATAATAATATAATATAAAAATACAATATAGTATAAGATACAATCATACCTAATACGATTACAGTCGTATGTATGTTTACATACACATATAAAACAATACAATATTATAAATAATGTTACCAAACATGGCTCTATGAATAGTGTCCCTATTTCCAAATACTGTGATCATTTAGATAGTCACTTACTTTATAATAACCTTTACTCATGAGTGTATTTTTGATATGGATTTTAAATTTATATAAAGGTAAATCAATGACACTTTGCGGAAGCTTGTTAAACAGCATAATATTGTTACACAGCATAATACAGCAATACAGTGGCATATCTGCACCCGTATTATGAACAACCAAACAATATTACATGGCGCTAAACTTGCTATATGACCGCCATCTTGAAATTTAGCCTTTGTATCATCGTATGCATTTCGGAGAGTGTGCGATAGAATTGCACAATTTGATTCCAGCATCCCCATTCCACCTCAGGGAAACTAGACGGCGGTTGGGCTTCCACCCTTATGTTGTTGATATACCACCTATACGCACTAAGCGTTTCGCTTCTACTTTCATAATGCGCACAACAAAAGAGTGGAATTCCCTCCCGCCGGATATTTTCCCTGATATACGTTATACGAAAAACACATAGATTATATAGCCAATAAGGCGAATAAAATGCTAGGTTGTGTCAAGAGATCATGCTCTCAATTCACAAACATAAAAACAATCAAGATACTGTATTGTTCATATGTTCGCAGCATTCTTGAATATAGTTCACAGATTTGGAACCGCCATATAAGTAGAATGGAAACAATACAACATAAATTCACAGGATATTTACAATTTAAATGTAAAAAATACGATGACAGTTACGAGGCTAGATGTAAAAGACAGCACTTGCTCCCTCTTTGTGTACGCAGAAAAATAGGCGACATTACATCCTTAGTAAAAATAGCACAGTCCAGAATAGACTCCCCCTATCTCCTTGATAAATTACAACTTAAGGTCCCCAGTAGGTCTGCTAGATTACAATGCCCGCTCTTTGTACCTTACAGCGACACCAACTATCGGAAGGGTTCATTTTTCGTGAGAGCCGCTAACTCGGTGAATGAGTTAGAAAATATACAAGATCTAGATCTGTTTAACTCAGCTCCATCCAGATTTGCTCATGTGGTCTCGCAGCAATGGATTGAGTCGCTTCCCTGATGATTAGTTTAGACATGTTGTCAATAATGTTCCTAGTAATTATTAAGATAGCATTCAAGTTTTAAGTTAGTTATTTATATGCGAAAACTCGTAAATAGTCCATAGTATTATAAGTAGATGTTAAATAGTTATTAAGTACTGTTAGTTTTCCAAATAAAATAAAATAAAATAAATACAATCTGGGCCTTTTCAAGGCAAGAGTGAATAAGGCACTATCTGGACAGGTATGGACCATCTTCGGCCTCATCGTCACTTACCATCAGGTGAGATCGAGGCCAATGCATGACCATAATACATAAAAAAAGTATTTTGACAGTTCTAAGTGATAAACCTCTCTATTACATTGCTTTTCGTATGGTCATGTTATTGGAGCAATCACGACTCTACGCATGTTTCCAATACCAATCCGTGTTTACTATTTATTTGCAAGTTAAGTGTAAATTAAAGTCTTAATAATTAGCTATACATCTGATTTCCAATTCCCGAACACAGTTTTGTAGTCTTTAATACTACAGGATTATAGTCGCCCTTTACAGTGATACATGAATTAATATTTTAACTTTAGCTAGTCAATATATATATGATAATTTAGTTTTTGTATATAGAAACTATAATAAATTCAATAAAAACTGTGATCTACATAATGTAAATACTAGAAACAAAAATAAACTTGCCGTTCCAATGTTCAGACTCCATAAAACTAGCTGTTCGTTCTTGGGGAATTGTATATCTATGTTTAACAAACTTCCGCAAAGTGTCATTAATTTGCCTTTATATAAATTTAAAATCCATATCAAAAAGACACTCATGAGTAAAGGTTATTATAAAGTGACTATCTAAATGATCACACTATTTGGGAATAGGGACACTATTCATAGAGCCATGTTTGGTAACAACATTATTTATAATATTGTATTATTTTTATATGTGTATGTAAACATACATACGACTGTAATCGACAGTATTATTATTATTATTATTATTTCATGCTAAGCTTTCTACTACTCCTCCATCCAAGCCGTATGGCCTTTAAGGCCAAGGCTAAAGCTGAGTTTAGTCGGTAGGTTAAACCGTTCTGAGTGGTGTGGTGTCCGACATAATCACAAGATATGAAGTGAAAATTATAAAGATCAATAAATTTATTTAATTAATAATTTTTGCAGATGTTATTAGTATAACGACAAACATAATTAAAAGGTGTGCAAAGGTACTGCTTATTTCATAACTGAAATTTCTTCCAGCAGACCTGCGAAAGGAGAATTTTCATATATTTGTACGCGTATATGGCGGACAAAAAAAAATACAAATCACAATAATAGAAATAAAAACAATAAATTTTTTTTTCAGTATACATACATACAATATATACAAATACATATAAAATATTTGTAGTATAATGTGCCTTTTTTTTTGTTTGTTCCCCTGAGGAAAATGCATTAAATTGCATACCCCGGCTGAGGCGAGCCGGCGGTTATGTGGGGCTCTCCTCCCCAGAAGGGGGAGGCCTACCCACTAAAAACCTCAAGGATGGCCTTCCTCAGGCATGTAGGGAGCCCCCGGGAACATCAAGCCACTTCCGGGAGCCCCCAGCCTCCGCTCCCCTGCCTAGAGGGGAGCCCTCCTCGGGGGAGGCTACTACCTCCCCCGGTCTCCTTCACCGACGACACCCCCAGGCCACGGAAGGGGCGTGGTCCATCCCGGGTCGCCGTAGCAGTCGCGACTTCCTCGCGCCCGCCGGCGACCCGCGGCGGCGCCGCAGCTGTGCTACCGAGCCCGGCGCCGCCTTCTTCGAGCGGGATCGGCCATCTCCCGACCCCGCTCGGCGGCCTCCTTCTGGAGCATCACTGCTTCACAGAAGGAGGCCACAGCCCTCCAACCTCCCTCGTCCGCCAGCATTGCCGCAAGCAATGCCGGCGGAGACAGATCTCGCCCGATCTCTGCGACCAAGACTCGGCGCTCGGAGGCCTACGCGGGAGTATAATGTACCTAGAGAGTAGAGACTGTTCACGAACAAAGGAACTGGATGAAAAATACAAATTGTCACAATGAATTTATATATAGTACAATGCGACGTGTTATTTTGACTACTTTATTGACTCTCCTTTTTACGGCTCATTTATCGTAATCAATCAATTATAAGATAAACGATTTCGTTGAAATCGCGCACACAAGATAAACCATTCAATATAAAATATCAGTCATTTAATCTGTCATAACAACAGTTTAATACTTTTCTCATATATTAGGTTTGACGGTTATCTACATTATCTGTTTGTCGCCTAAGTAATTAAATTGATATATCTTAAAATGGTTTGATTTTTTTGATGAATCTACTTTGAAAAAACAAGCGCTTTTTATAACAATAATTGAACGAAAGAAATAATTTTTACTGTATAGCACGTAAAATTTATAATAAAGTACCGAAACAAATTAAAGACCTAAACCTAGCAAGATTATTTAATGCTTAACGGAATTTTTTAATGATAATATTATTTTTTTGGGAGAAGTAGTACTAATTTAAAATAAGTACCTAGTTGCTTCTAGCTCCCCTCTCTGCAACAAAATAGACCCGATACTCGTAAAATAAATCTGTTGAATGCTGTCTCTAACAACATATAAAAATACCTTATATTCCAAATAATAAGCTCCTTTGGAGAACATTGTATCGATGTACCCCAAAACCATGAGTCCCGCCTTCCAGGGTACATAGTTTCGCTCGTGAGCCAAGTAGCTGGTCAAGTCGAGCGCGGTGCGGTAGTCCAGGCGGCCGGCCAGCGCCAGGTTCATGGCGTCGTCGAGGATCTGCGCGCGGTTGATCGGGTGGATTTCTTCGAACCTTGATGCGTTGTTTAGAACTTTGACCAGCAACTGCCAATTATGCTGGTCGTAGTTTATGCGGTAAAAACCTGGATCGCAATTTAAATAAAAGATTTACTTCATTATATAGTACTAGCTTCCGCCCGCGGCTTTGCCCGCGTGAAATTAGTTTTTGTCAATCCTGGTCCCTTATGTCTAAGGTACCAAGATTCATGGTCTTATCTTCAATTCAACCCCTATTTCACCCCCACACTGGTAAAAATTTCAAAATGCTAGAAAAACGATTTTTTGTTAATTCTTATGATGTTATATTTGACGAACTTGTATACTAATTTTCAACCCTATTTCACTAGGCTAGCTGGTCGAAATTTCAAAAATGCTAAAACAAATGTTTAATGATTTCTTATCAAGTACTTAAATATAAAGTTTCATGGTTTTTTCTTTTAAAATTTAAAAATCCTATACAAACATTCAACCTCTAATTCAACCCCTTCATCCCTTTTTTTTAAATAAAAAATAGCCTATGTTCTGTCTCAGGGTCTAAAGATAGTCTGTACCAAATTTCATCAAAATCGGTTGCGAGGTTTAAGCGGGAAATCGTAACAGACAGACAGACAGTTACTTTCGCATTTATAATATTAGTTGAGATAAACGCATAATAAATTTACTTTAGGTAATCATAATCAGTATGCGGTTCTTTCGTTGCGGTCTGCAACGCGCGAGTAATACTCCTGGTGTTGCAAGTGTCCATAGGCTACGGTAACCGCTTACCATCAGGCGGGCCGTAGGCCTGTTTGCCACCATCGTGGTATAAAAAAAATCATTATATGTTGGTTGTGCATAAAATACAAAAGTCAGTAAAAACTGCTTTTACTGACTGGGCATAACTGAATAGACGTAACTGGCAGTTTATTTCTTAATAATGAGTATCCTCGAATCTTTGGTCTACAAAATATACAAGCTCAAATTTAAATTTAGAATGGGTACTAGAAGGATAAATGGCAACTTCAGAAATAGGTTCCCACTGCGTGATTTCTTTATTGTATGATCAGTTTATTACACAGAATCCAACTGAACTAACAATAGCAATAAGATAACTTTCTTCTTGTAACATCAAAACCCAAAATATGCCAGTATTTTGATATTAACAGGACCAAAGCATGTACATACGAGGGGCGGTCAAAAAGTTCGCGGAATGGCGGGGTTGGCGGGGGTGAGGTCGCTCCTCCAGGTAGCCGCTACTTGAGTAACTCATAATTACTATATATGCCAATTTCTAGCCTAATTGGGTCATTAGCTTTCGAGTTACAAACGAGTAAACAAGTAAATCGGGAACAAACTAGCCACTATGGAGAAAATTGAACATCGCGCCGTCGTAAAGTTCCTCTCCAAACAAGGAAAAACGCCTCAAACTATTTTGCAAGAGATGTTAGCTGTTTACGGAGACTCTGCCCCTGGTAAAACCATGATTTACAAATGGCACGGCCTTTTCAAGCAAGGAAGGGAGTCAATTGAAGATGATCCTCGACCTGGACGGCCCATTGAGGCCACTACGCCGGAAATCATTGAAAAAGTTGAAAAACTTGTATTGGAAGACGGAAGGTTGAAGAAGAAACAACTTGCAGCATCAGTTGGAGTATCAGAAACCACAATTTTAAATATTCTTCATCAACATCTTGGCATGAGTAAAGTGTGTTCAAGGTGGGTCCCGAGAATGCTCACGCCGCTGCAAAAACGTGAGCGCGTCAACTGTTCCCGCGAGTTTTTGGACCGCTGTGGAGAAGATAGGGAAGAAATTATGGCCCGAATTGTAACCGGTGATGAAACTTGGGTTCACCACTATGAGCCTGAGTCAAAGCAGGAGTCGATGCAGTGGCACAAAAAAGGCACACCACCCCCTAAAAAATTTAAAGTGTCGCAATCGGCCGGAAAGATCATGGCGACTATTTTTGGGATACTGAAGGTATTCTTTTGATCGATTATAAAGAACGTGGTGTTTCTATAACGGGAGAGTACTACGCTTCCCTATTGGACCGATTAAAAGAAGCTATTAAAGAAAAAAGAAGAGGAAAACTGACAAAAGGTGTACTCCTTTTGCACGACAACGCGCCCGTTCACACGAGTCATGTTGCGACGGCTGCCATTCATCGATGCGGTTTTGAACAACTACGCCATCCACCCTACAGTCCAGACCTGGCCCCTAGCGATTTTTAGTTATTCCCAAAGATGAAGAAAGAGCTGCGTGGAAAAAAATTTAGAGACGATGATGAAGTCAAGTCGGCGATTTCGGCGTATTTTGACGCCCAAGACAAAACCTATTTTTTCGACGGTATTAATAAGTTATATGCCAGATCCGAAAAATGTATTCGTGTTAAGGGGGAATATATTGAAAAGGAAAAATAACATAATGTATCATTTCATCTTTTTTCCCAGTCATTCCGCGAACTTTTTGACCTCCCCTTATATGACTAGATAAGAAATTATACTATATTTGTGCCACTGATGTGAAGCAAATACCTGTTTGTTGGATGTTGGCGATAAACCACTCATCGTCTGCCACAGATATATTTTTGACTTCTATGACCTTCTCACCCCTTAACCAGAGCTTTGGCCGTGTGGAATGGAAGTCTTTCTCAACGGCTGTGGTATACGAGACAGGTATCCACCAAAGAGGAGACGGCTCTTTTTGCGAAGGGTCGATCATGAGAACGAATCGTTCCTGGAAACAAATTGAAAAACACTACAAATATGTACAGTTTTATGTTATAATATATGTGTTACTTTATCCATTTCAGTCGAGAGTGACATATTTCTATACTAATATTATAAAGAAGTAAAGTTTGTGTGTTTGTATATTTGTATATTTGTTAAATTGTAAGGGGTAATCTCTGGATCTACTGAACCGATTTTATAAATTCTTTCAGCAATAGAAGGCCACGTTATTGCTGAGTGTCTAAGGTTATATATAAAAAACAGAAAAATAAAAAGGTTTTACGTGGTAGTCCGTTTTGCAAAGTGAATCGGAGAAAAAAATAGACAGCGGACGGCGCGCGATGGCTTCGGGTTTAATTCGGATCGCGTTCGTGCTCGCTTCGAGGATTATTAATATTATGCCCAACGAAAGTGGGCACGGGTCAGCTAGTATAGAATATAGGCCTTTTTTAAAGATCGTCACCACTAATCGATTCCACTTTTCTAGCGACCCCATCGCTTTCCTGCAATCATCACGAATCTAGGAAAGATATCATCATCTTTTGGTTGTCATAAATGTTGAATTAAAGATTTTTTCACAGAAGTCCTGCTCCCTACTACACTGGGAAAATACACAAAAAAATCTAAGCAACATGTTTTGCTTGTTTGTTGAACCTTTTGGTTCCAGGTTACCTCCTAGCTGGTAAGCAAAACTATA